>CAUDMG010002176.1:605000-632500 GCA_958450375.1 Homarus gammarus | reverse complement strand
TTAATTTAGCGATTTTTTGCTGTTTTATAGCGACTTGTGCTACACTCAGACCTAGAAGTTACGCTTGATAATATTGTACTGTCGTGTGTACCACAGTTAAGCGCTTCCTGCTGTTATTTAGCGGCTTGAGCTACACCTAGAACCAACATTATATTTCCTGGTAGTGTGTGTGTGTGTGTGTGTGTGTGTGATTAAAGCGCTTTTTGCTTTAATTAGCGACATAATCTACATTTTTTAAGCGTGAGTTTACCACTTTCAGCTGTATGCAAAACCAGTATAAAATGTTTAATATTATTTTTTTGTGCTTAAGTAAGTTTAGCGTTTTATGCTGGTGTTAGCGAAGTGATCTTATTATTGTTATTTAGCGTGAGTTTAGCTTTTGTTTAGCGTAATAATTGAGCAGCGTGAGCCACACCCTGTACCTATGGCCACACCCTGTACCTACGTGCTATACATACAAATAATATATTCACATAGTTTAGCGCTGATGTTAACAATTTAGCGACAAGAACCACACCCAATCTTTCTTTTCCTTGGTATTGTTGTTTACCTGTGAGTCACGGAGGGTTGTGGTTGTGACTGGAGGTTGTTAAGGATCTACATAATACTTCGTGTGAATGTTTCCACTTTCGAAAATTTTTGTAGCCAATGTCATCCACGTCGGCGATCACGTGTGTGTGTGTGTGTGTGTGTGTGTGTGTGTGTGTGTGTGTGTGTGTGTTTAGTGTTGTGTGTGTGTGTGTGTGTGTGTGTGTGTAGTGTGTGTGTGTGTGTGTGTTGTGTGTGTGTTTAGTGTTGTGTGTGTGTGTGTGTGTGTTTAGTGTTGTGTGTGTGTGTGTGTGTGTGTGTGTGTGTGTTTAGTGTTGTGTGTGTGTGTGTGTGTGTGTGTGTGTGTGTGTGTTTAGTGTTGTGTGTGTGTGTGTGTGTGTGTGTGTGTGTGTGTGTGTGTGTGTTTAGTGTTGTGTGTGTGTGTGTGTGTGTGTGTGTGTGTGTGTGTGTTTAGTGTTGTGTGTGTGTGTGTGTGTGTGTTTAGTGTTGTGTGTGTTTAGTGTTGTGTGTGTGTGTGTTTAGTGTTGTGTGTGTGTGTGTGTGTGTGTGTGTGTGTGTGTGTTTAGTGTTGTGTGTGTGTGTGTGTGTGTGTGTTTAGTGTTGTGTGTGTGTGTGTGTGTGTGTGTGTGTGTGTGTGTGTGTTCAGTGTTGTGTGTGTGTTTAGTGTGTGTGTGTGTGTGTGTGTGTGTGTGTGTGTGTGTGTGTGTGTTTAGTGTGTGTGTGTGTGTGTGTGTGTGTGTGTGTGTGTTTAGTGTTGTGTGTGTGTGTGTGTGTGTGTGTGTGTGTGTGTGTGTGTTTAGTGTTGTGTGTGTGTGTGTGTGTGTGTGTGTGTTGTGTGTGTGTGTGTGTGTGTGTGTGTGTGTGTGTGTGTTTAGTGGTGTGTGTGTGTGTGTGTGTGTGTGTGTGTGTGTGTGTGTGTGTGTGTGTGTGTGTGTGTGTGTGTGTGTGTGTGTGTGTGTGTGTGTGTGTGTGTGTGTGTGTGTGTTTAGTGTTGTGTGTGTGTGTGTGTGTGTGTGTTTAGTGTTGTGTGTGTGTGTGTGTGTGGTGTGTGTGTGTGTGTGTGTGTGTGTGTGTGTGTGTTGTGTGTGTGTGTGTGTGTGTGTGTGTGTGTGTGTGTTTTATTGGGTTATTTTGTTTCTGTTATTATTTGAGTTTATTTTTTTTAATATACATTGTTGTTTTGTTTGTTTATTTTTTTGGTTTTTATATTTATTGTTTTATTGTTGTTTATTATATATATATATATATATATATATTTTACACATGTATTTAGTTCTTTATTATCATTTATTTATTCATTAATTTGTATTCTTCTGTATTTATCCATCTCCTTTAATTATTTGTTTATTTCTATTTATTTTTGCTATTGTTCCTATGTATGCTAATATTAGCGGCTTTTACTTAACATTACGACCTTGTTGCTATTATTCACATGTGGCATTAGCAGATAACGCTCTATTGTAGCGCTTTTATGCTTAATCCTTGAAGATAGCGGTAAGTATTGTGGTTAAAGTCAATGTTATCTTTTTTATTGCTATATTTAGCGTGTTAGGTCTCCCTGGGATATTTTTTCAATCATTTTTTTTGTGGTCTGTGTAGCGATTTAAGCTATATTTAGCGGCTGTCAGTAGTTGTATTCTCGTCGTTACTCAGTTGTTGTTGATGATATGGGTAACGAGAGTCTCCTTAGGATTTCTTTAGTCTGTGGTGGATATAATTTGGTGGTGTCTTCCTTTAAGTTATTCTAGAGCTACGCATGTACACCAACACCAACGTACATACATACATACATACATACATACATACATACATACATACATATAAACAGACAGACAGACAGATAGAAAGACAAACCCAAACACACAAATAGATAGACAGACGGACAGACAGAGACTGACATGGTCCTCAGTCCCTGCATCGCCCTCAGTCCTTACATGGCCCTCAGCCCTTACATGGCCCTCAGTCCATACATGGCCCTCAGTCCTTACATGGTCCTCAGTCCTTACATGGCCCTCAGTCCATACATGGCCCTCAGTCCTTACATGGCCCTCAGTCCTTATGTGGCCCTCAGTCCTTACATGGTCCTCAGTCCTTACATGGCCCTCAGTCCTTACATCGCCCTCAGTCCATACATGGCCCTCAGTCCTTACATGGTCCTCAGTCCTTACATGGCCCTCAGTCCATACATGGCCCTTAGTCCATACATGGCCCTCAGTCCATACATGGCCCTCAGTCCATACATGGCCCTCAGTCCTTACATGGTCCTCAGTCCTTACATGGCCCTCAGTCCATACATGGCCCTCAGTCCATACATGGCCCTCAGTCCTTACATGGTCCTCAGTCCTTACATGGCCCTCAGTCCATACATGGCCCTCAGTCCATACATGGCCCTCAGTCCTTACATGGTCCTCAGTCCTTACATGGCCCTCAGTCCTTACATGGCCCTCAGTCCTTACATCGCCCTCAGTCCATACATGGCCCTCAGTCCTTACATGGCCCTCAGTCCTTACATCGCCCTCAGTCCATACATGGCCCTCAGTCCTTACATGGTCCTCAGTCCTTACATGGTCCTCAGTCCATACATGGCCCTCAGTCCATACATGGCCCTTAGTCCATACATGGCCCTCAGTCCTTACATGGCCCTCAGTCCTCACATGGCCCTCAGTCCTTACATGGCCCTCAGTTCCTACATCGCCCTCAGTCCATACATGGCCCTCAGTCCTTACATGGTCCTCAGTCCTTACATGGTCCTCAGTCCTTACATGGCCCTCAGTCCTTACATGGCCCTCAGTCCTTATATGGCCCTCTGTCCTTTTATGGCCATCAGTCTTTACATGGCCATCAGTCTTTACATGGCCCTCAGTCTTTACATGGCCCTCAGTCCTTACATGGCCCTCAGTCCTTATATGGCCCTCAGTCCTTATATGGCCCTCAGTCCTTATGTGGCCCTCAGTCCTTACATGGCCCTCAGTCCTTACATGGCCCTCAGTCCTTACATGGCCCTCAGTCCTTATATGGCCCTCTGTCCTTATATGGCCATCAGTCTTTACATGGCCATCAGTCTTTACATGGCCCTCAGTCTTTACATGGCCCTCAGTCCTTACAGGGCCCTCAGTCCTTACACAACCATTACAATTGTTGCCTTTTACGGCTGGTGTCTGTTGGTATCTGTTGGTATCTGTTGGTATCTGTTGGTGTCTGTTGGTGTCTGTTGGTGTCTGGCCTTGTTGGTACCCTGGTCTGTGGCTGGTAACCAAAATGACAATATTATTCTGACTAGCGTGCGTGGCGTGGAGGGGGGGGGAGGAGTCCTAGGGTGGGAGGGTGGAGTCCTAGGGAGGGTGGAGTCCTAGGGGGGGAGGGAGGGAGGGAGGGAGGCGAGACAAGTCACTGTGGGTTGCAATATGCACGGGTGACCTGCCTGGCTGCTCACCTTATAATAAACATGAATTAAAATCAGTATTCTGGTTCGGGCATCAGATTACATCGTCAACAATAACATGGGGTTGCCGGAGCACGCGCCCTCACCTGCCTCCCTGCCACTCAGGTAACACACACACTCAAGGAACTCTTGCCACAGCCGCCACAACCCTCCACCACCAACACAAGTCTCCACCACCTCACCAACATAATCCTCTCCTCTTATTAACCCTTCCTTATAATTACCTTACCTACAACCTTCCTCTCTCTTCCTCCTTTTCCCCTCCCCCGTTCACCTCTCTCCACGACCCTCCCCGCCCCTCATGCCCCCCCCCCCTCCTGTTGAATACATGTAGAGCGGGCCAGCAAGAACCACTCAGCATTCTAATGTAAGCACGTAGTTCCACAACGCCACAAAACGCTGGATATTTCAACACGATTCGGTATTCCGGGCCGGTGGTGGTGGTGGTGGTAGTGGTGGTGATAGGGGTGGAGGGGGTGAAGGTGGTGGTGGTAGCAGTGACGGTAGTGGTAGTATTGGTGGTACTACTTGTAGTAATGGTGGTGGTAGTACTTGTAGTAATAGTGGTAGTACTGTTAGTAATGGTAGTAGTACTGTTATTATGGTGGCGATAGTGGTAGTAGTATCGGTGGTAGGGTCACTAACCACAGGTGAACAGATAGTTAGTATCGCCAGGTGAGTCACATAACCTCACATATTATGAATAATTTGACACTTTTGAGACAGTGTGAGTATGTGACCGGAAGATGGTGTGTGTGTGTGTGTGTGTGTGTAAAATTACTATTATCCACCAAGCTGGGGGAGAAGGTTGACACGGGCTGGTGATACCGTTGTGTGGATGTGCAGTCACCTGAACCACTGAGAGAGAGAGAGAGAGAGAGAGAGAGAGAGAGAGAGAGAGAGAGAGAGAGAGAGTTACCTGGGCTACACTTGTACAGGTAAGACCAGTGACGTAATCCAAGCCATGGTTACCTGAGTATACCTGTGCCCACTTAGAGTGTACCTGTACTTGTGTCCACTCATAACACTGTAAGGGAGCTGTCCTGTCACCTTACCTTACCTATACATTAAGGGGGCTAATCAGGATGTGCCTATTACCCCTCTTTACCTTTAGTAGTAGTAGTAGTAGTAGTAGTAGTAGTAGTAGTAATAGTAATGTTGTTATCAGTATTACTCTTATTATGATCGTCACTACTGGCAGGATAATGACATCACGTAACAAGGTGTAACAGACATGATAGTTCAGGGACTGTATTGGACACCTCACCTTCACGGGGTATACAGGCCAGGTGACTTGTACTTAACCTAACCTAACCTAACTCAATCCTTAACCTAACCTAACCTCACCCTAACCTAACCTAACCTCACCCTAACCTAACCTAAAAGTCCCCCTCCCACCACTCCACCATTACCCTTAAAAAAATCCCTAACAGGTGTAATTTTTTAGGGATCTTTCTGTCTTGTCTATCAGGTGAGGTCAGGGAAAAAAACAAACATTGTTCCTCAAGGTTATAAATTTAATCGGTTTTGTTGTTTTATTTATTTTTTTCATTTGTTGAATATTATTAAGAGTGTATCAGTTTATTCGTTATTATTCGTATTTGAGGTTTAAGAGGTTATATCAAGAGGCATTTGGGGTAAGTTATATCTCCGTTGTAATTAAAAAAGAGCAGTATTAGGTTAGGTTAGGTTAGGTTAGGTTAGGTTAGGTTAGGTTATTCATTATTCATATCAACATTTAACCTTGAGACACAACAACAAAGAAGTTATAAAAAAAATTACAGTTACACCAAATTACATTACGTATAACAGGTGTATAAATTATTACATTAATTCAGGACAGTTTCATTTACCTTCCGTTAAAATAATTCAAGGGTGATAATCGAGAAATACAAATTACAGGTACACTAAATTACCTTACATATGACAGGTATATAAATCATTTGCAGTAATTCATGACAATTTGATTACTTTATATTAAGATAATTTATTAAGATAATTCGAGAATGATATAATCCACTTAACGAAATTATTGTCATTTACTTCAATCACACGTCGTTTATACCATTAGCAGCCAACCAACCAAACAACCAGGCAACCATCCATCCATCCTATCTACCCAACTCAACCCTACCCAACCCTACCCCCTACCCTACCCTACCCTACCCTACCCCCTACCCTACCCTACCCTACCCCCTACCCCACCCCACCCCACCTCACCCCCCTCCCCTCTCAGCATTACGCAGCGTTATGCATGACAAATGAAACAGTTCTTCATGGAAAATGCTAATGATGTATTTTTCTTGTTCAAAAGTCCATTAGTTCCGCTCTCAGGGCTTCTTCCTCCTCCTCCTCCTCCTGCTGCTGCGTCACTTGTTCTCTAGTTCTTTGTTCTGTAGAAGGAACACAACCCCCCCCCCCTCCATTTATATAGTGTAATAAATAGTGTGGCTGTTTATATGTCTGTCTGTCTTGTGGGATTCCGGTGTTCTAACTGGTCTGATTGGTGGACTGGATGTGTTAATGGTGTGGTGATTGGTGGACTGGATGTGTTAATGGAGTGGTGATTGGTGGACTGGATGTGTTAATGGAGTGGTGATTGGTGGACTGGATGTGTTAATGGAGTGGTGATTGGTGGACTGGATGTGTTAATGGAGTGGTGATTGGTGGACTGGATGTGTTAATGGAGTGGTGATTGGTGGACTGGATGTGTTAATGGAGTGGTGATTGGTGGACTGGATGTGTTAATGGAGTGGTGATTGGTGGACTGGATGTGTTAATGGAGTGGTGATTGGTGGACTGGATGTGTTAATGGAGTGGTGATTGGTGGACTGGATGTGTTAATGGAGTGGTGATTGGTGGACTGGATGTGTTAATGGAGTGGTGATTGGTGGACTGGATGTGTTAATGGAGTGGTGATTGGTGGACTGGATGTGTTAATGGAGTGGTGATTGGTGGACTGGATGTGTTAATGGAGTGGTGATTGGTGGACTGGATGTGTTAATGGAGTGGTGATTGGTGGACTGGATGTGTTAATGGAGTGGTGATTGGTGGACTGGATGTGTTAATGGAGTGGTGATTGGTGGACTGGATGTGTTAATGGAGTGGTGATTGGTGGACTGGATGTGTTAATGGAGTGGTGATTGGTGGACTGGATGTGTTAATGGAGTGGTGATTGGTGGACTGGATGTGTTAATGGAGTGGTGATTGGTGGACTGGATGTGTTAATGGAGTGGTGATTGGTGGACTGGATGTGTTAATGGAGTGGTGATTGGTGGACTGGATGTGTTAATGGAGTGGTGATTGGTGGACTGGATGTGTTAATGGAGTGGTGATTGGTGGACTGGATGTGTTAATGGAGTGGTGATTGGTGGACTGGATGTGTTAATGGAGTGGTGATTGGTGGACTGGATGTGTTAATGGAGTGGTGATTGGTGGACTGGATGTGTTAATGGTGTGGTGATTGGTGGACTGGATGTGTTAATAGAGTGGTGATTGGTGGACTGGATGTGTTAATGGTGTGGTGATTGGTGGACTGGATGTGTTAATGGAGTGGTGATTGGTGGACTGGATGTGTTAATGGAGTGGTGATTGGTGGACTGGATGTGTTAATGGTGTGGTGATTGGTGGACTGGATGTGTTAATGGAGTGGTGATTGGTGGACTGGATGTGTTAATGGTGTGGTGATTGGTGGACTGGATGTGTTAATGGAGTGGTGATTGGTGGACTGGATGTGTTAACGGGGCAATGATTGGTTGTTTTTATTCGTAAACTGGATGACGATTGGTTACTTTGGCTAGACAATAAATAACAAAAACATTAACCAAAATATTCTCAACTTTCCTCTAAAACTTTCAAATTTGATCTAAAAATATTTAAAAAAAATCTTTGTATTTTCTGTTGACTATAACATCATAAGTAGATATAAGCACACATCTCATTGGCTGTGGTACCGTCCATTTCCACCAATCACGAAATGTTGCAGAAACCGCTTGGGTGATGACGAGGAAGACACAGTACAGGCTTGTTGATTGGCTTAAATTTGCGTGATGGGTTAGCGGTGTGTGAGGGAGACTGGTGAGGGAGACTGGGGTGAGGGAGAGAGAGGGGGATTTTCGATAATACTCTAGTTGATGAATGATGATCTATAAGTGTGTGTGTGTGTGTGTGTGTGTGTGTGTGTGTGTGTGTGATTCAGTCTATCTAAGTATCTCATAAACTCTGGTAATAGCGCCAAGTCTCTCTCTTATTGCGCCACAGTTAGCAAACGTTAATGTATATTTATAGGAATAGCTCCAAGTTGAATTACCTCACTCTTACTACACACTCACACTGCACCACCATCATCACCACACCTGCACCAACTCGCCTTACACATTTACACCACCAACCACTACACCCACACACCTGTTCCACCATCACAACACCTCACACACCACACCACACCTCATACACCACCACACAACCACACCTCATACACCACCACACAACCACACCTCACACACCACCACACAACCACACCTCATACACCACCACACAACCACACCTCACACACCACCACACAACCACACCTCACACACCACCACACAACCACACCTCACACACAACCACACCTCACCACACCACCACACCACCCACTCACCACACCACCACACAACCACACCACCACACCGCTACCTCACACACCTTCAATAAATCATTTACAATCACAAGGACTGTAAGTATGTGAGAGGGAGGAAAATGTCTCCAGGAAGGAAAGTAAAGTTGGAACATAAATTGACAATAATAACAATAACTGGCAACACCTTATGTGACGAGAGAGAGAGAGAGAGAGAGAGAGAGAGAGAGCAGTGTCTAGGTTGGCTGACACCTGTGATGGCGGTACCTACTAAAATACCTGCCTCCCTTACCTGTAATTTCCTCGTATGCAAATTAGCCTCAGGTAATTATAACGTAAAAGCAAATATGAAAATCTTTTATGTTTTATCTTTTTGTTAATCACCGTCGCTATTGACTCAGAGGTAAAGTTAGGAGGAAAAATTGGTGGTTAATGACAACATGACGGAAGTTATCATACTGGTTTATTAAGGGAAATTTTCGTACGATTTATCATTGGGGAGAGAGACTCGAAGGTCGATTAAATTTATAAACTACGTAGATATGTGTGTGTGTGTGTGTGTGTGTGTGTGTGTGTGTGTGCCAGGTGAGGTTAATGGTGCTTTTTGATAATTAGAAATACCTGTAGACTTATGGGGAAGAGAAAGATGCCATGTCTGTCTGTCTGTCTGTCTGTCTGTCTCCGTCTTTGTTTCGTAATTCAAGTGAACCAAATAGACGGATTGTCACACACACACACACACACACACACACACACACACACACACACACACACACACACACACACACATAAGAACTTCCTCAGACAGACAGACATGATGACCTCTCCCTCCCTTCCTCGTGACATAATCCCACAGGTACTCACTTAATTATCATCAAATGTCATTAACCTCAGGTGATGCATAAGGCAGGTAAGGAGGTAGTTAGGGAAGTGATGCCAGTGAGGTAGTGAGGGAGGTGATGACAGTGAGGTAGTGATGATAGTGATCGGGTTAAGTACATGTTGTGTGTGTGAGAGAGAGAGAGAGAGAGAGAGAGAGAGAGAGAGAGAGAGAGAGAGAGAGAGAGAGAGATTTTTTTAATGTCATCACTCATCTGGGGACAAGTGGTGAAGGTGGTGAGTGGTGGTGAGCGATTGGTTGTTGGTGTTGAATAGTATGTAAAATCACCACCACTATCACCACCACTACCACCACCATTACCACCACCACTTGCCTCACCTCTTATCTGTCACCACCGGCCACTTGAGAGTATGCTAATATGCTCTCATTACCCCCCCCCACTTTCTCCTCTCCCTGTCTCCCTCCCTGTCTCCCCCTCTTTCTCTTCCCCTCCCCCTTTTCCTCCCCTCCCCACCTCCTTCCCCGTTTCCCTCCTCCTCTCCCCATCTTAATCTTACCTTTCCTCCCCTCATTGTCTCCCTGTCTTCTTCTACCTCTCTTTCCTTATACTTACCCTCCCCACCTCCCCCCCTCCCTCCCTCCCCCTCTCCCTCCTCTCCCCCACAATCAGACCAGGACACCCACCGCCATGATGATCCAATTTGCAATATTCAAATCATAGGCGAGAGGAGCAACGTTGAGAAAGGGGTGGTTTTGGGGAGTAATTTGCAGGTAATGTGTGTTTTGCTACATTACCTGGCCGTGTGTGTGTGTGTGTGTGTGTGTGTGTGTGTGTGTGTGTTAAGTAGCCTTCATATTATACAGTATACAAGTTAAGTAACCATCATATATGTCTTTAAGTTCAGTAGCCATCATATATGTCTTTAAGTTAAGTAGCCATCATATATGTCTAAGTAGCCATCAGATACACATATTATCACATGTGGGTTACAGCACCACTTCAGTTACTCCTCCACAACATAAGGGGTTACTGTAACTGTACTTAATATACCTAGATTATGTGGTAATTATGTATATTTCTGAAGTAAGTGTCGTAATCCTACCCCCACTCAACACCTTGGTCGTGGAGGGGTTTTTGAAGCACCGTTTTTTGTGTGTTTTGTTTATGATTGAGGGGGAACTTTATTGATTTTTTTTGGGGGGGGGAGGAGGCTTAGGTTAGGTTAGGTTAAGTGAGGTTAGGTTAGGTTATGTGAAGATTAGGTACCATAGTTTATTATACCTTGGCATTAATTACCCTAAGGCTAACCTACCTTAACTCAGTCTAACCTAATCTAACCCAACCCACCATGACCTAATCTAACTAAACATAACTTAATATAAACTAACCTAACATGACACACACACACACACACACACACACACACACACACACACACACAGAATAAGGGAAAGGGGGGAAGGTTATGCATGGAAAAAAAAAAAACAGGAAGACATAAAAACACCAAAAAAACAGACACCTTTACATTCATGAAACACAGAACAATTGCTTAATTATTTAAAGTTATCAATGCCACGTCTTATGTCAGAGGATAACAATACCTGATATTTTATTACAAAGTCCAGAATGTAAATGACGCAAGAGACAGACAGACAGACAGACAGACACAACAGACGGTTTATTATTTTTTATTTGCGGTGATGGTAAATATTGCGGGGTATAACTGTCTTATGATTAACCTCCGTCAAGGGAATGTGAAAGTGTTTTTGTTTGTCTGTCTCTGTCTGTCTATTATAGTTGTCGGTTTGTCTATGAGGTTCTCTGTCTAACTGTCTAACTGTCTGTCAGGGTCTTTTGTCATTCAGTCTGTCAGTGGAGTTAATATTCGTCAATTCTTCAACTAAAAATATATGCTTTAATAACTTTCTGTCATATTCTGTCTGTCTGCCTGTCTTCCCGTCTCATTTCCTCTTACACTCCCTAGATCCCGTCACTACCTCCCTCACCCTCTACACCTCTTCCCCCACCCACCTCACCTCTACCCCTCACCCCTCCCTCACCCCAACCCACACCTCTACCCCCCCCCCCACCACACCACTCAACTCACAACCTCTGCTTCCCTACTCTCTCCCTCACCTCCCTCACCCCCCCACTTCCCCCCATCACGTCGAGAAAGTCCAGCTACTAACCAAATGACTTAACACGTCGGCTTACCAGTCAGTACAGCCGGCCGTGACATTTCCCCAACACAGAGGTGAACACACACACACACACACACACAATGGTTATGTATGAACAGCCTCGAGCAATGCTCTTGTTATTATTCAGCGATATTACTGCTTGATGACTCTGCCCTCACCTCTTACCTCACTGACTGACTGACTTGACTGATTTGACTTGAGTGGAATGGAGGAAATATTTATTCTTGAGTGGATGAACGGGTGTACGGATGGATGGATGGATGTATACATTTTTATATTGTGGCAGTAAACACACACACACACACACACACACACACACACTACAAGGCGTGGCAGGCAGTACAGTCCAGGCGCCTCATTACATGTCGACATGCAAAGTAGCCGCACGTGAGCGGTAGTTTGTGGTCATGACGCATATGTCGACATGCATTTCAAAGGGAGGGGGCAGGAAGGGGAAGGGGAGGAGGAAGACGAGGAGGAGGAAGAGAGGAGGAGGAAGAGAGGAGAAGGGGGGGGGGGAGGAGGAAGTAGAAGGGTGTGTCCGATAGATTATTTTCCTTTTGTCTTATTTTTTTGGCTTAGAGTAATTTACCTTCTAGGTGTGTGTGTGTGTGTGTGTGTGTGTGTGTGTGTGTGTGTGTGTGTGTGTGTGTGTGTGTGTTACGTTCCCCCCCTCCCCCCCCCCCCCCCAAAAAAAAAAGATGCAAAATAAAACTTGCAATTGATAATGAAGGCAACAGTTGTAAATCGCAATTAATTTAAGGTTTAGTAAAGTTGCAAAAAGTAAAGTAATTGAGTTTAGTAAATGATAAAGAGAGAAATATATTCAAACGCGATGATAAATGTTGATTATTGTGGTCCACTGACAGGAACCAAAAAAACAAATATTGCAATTGATGTTAAAATTATAAATTACAACTGATAAAGATTTACCTGTTGGTCAAAAAAAAACTTGTAATTATTAGAAAGAATATTTTTGTTTAAGGAAGTCAATATATGATAAATCTTTTACACTAGATATTAACACATCTGGAAATTACACTACATAATGATTTAAATAGTTGCAGAAACGAATATGATAAATAATTTAACATAATTTTACAACAAAGAGGAGAAGAGTTATGGTGGTGTAGTGACTGTAAAGAAAATATTAGATGAAACTGTATCAACATAACTTTACATTACAAGAGAATATGAATTTTGTAACTGACCCGGATAGTTTGAGTAACAGGACGCTTAATATATGTAACAGATAAGACTTGTTTCTGTAATGGTTGTAACTGTAACTAGTAATTTAATGCAGAATATGTAACGTGTAACAAAACTCTTACAATTGAAGTGAATAAAACTGTAATTTACAAGATAATAAATTTACCGAGGCTGTAAAAAAAAAAAAAGAATTATATATTTTTGTAAATGTATGAAAAGGAAAAATATATGTAAATTAAAGGAATTTTCGCGGCTGTGCAACAAAGAAAATAAACAAAAAAGAAGAAAATAGATGCATAACAAAATTTGCAATTGATACGACCACAGGTATAAATTGCAACAGATGAAGATAACCAGTTGCAAAAAAAAAAAGAATATGAATTTGGTTAGATGTACATGTGTGATATTGAGGGGGGGAGGGGGGGTAGGGGAGGGAGAGTACCTAGGTGAGAGAGATACGTGTGAGAAATATTGCCATAAACACACAGGAGACACTAACATTAACCAACCACATTACTGTCTTTGTGGCAGATAAAGATGGTAGATATATATACACCCCCACACCCCCACTACACCCCCACCACTACCACATCCCACCACCACCACCCACCACACCCGCCCTACCACTACCACCCCCCATCCCCACCACCACCACCCGCTACCCTCAACCCTACCACCACTACTTCCACCCCTACCGCTCCCACCACCACTACTACCACCCCTACCACCCCTACCAGCCTAAGTCGACAGTCTCACAGGTTTCTACAATGGGTAGTTGTACCTGGTGCCTGGTAACGTGTGTAAAAGATGAATATAACCGCTGGACTTGACCTGTAACACATAACAAATACGTTACAGTTACACTGAGACACTACCTGAACCTCCATTACGAGACAAAATTACACCAAATGAACGTAACTGGTTAAGGTAGAGTTTTAGTGTAATTTGGGTAAAACTTCTATATGTTATATTTCTATACTAACTAAATCAACCAGTTAGATACATTCTCACAAGGTCAGTTAAGAGAACTATCCAACATAAGAACCTTTGAGACTACGACCATTAATTCCTAAACCTTCACAACCGGTATTTTTCTCTATATACTTATACGCTACAGTCACAGCATCATTTTGAGTCCATTTTATCCACTATTGCTCTGTTTTAACTAAATTTGGTCACTTCAGTATCTGCCTCTCCTGACTTGACTAATAAATGTTATTCTAATATGAGGGATTATTTTTTTTATCAAGAAGATCACCAGTTTATTGCACTCATTGAAAAAAATTATGTTAATATTGTTATTTGTCTATGTTTTTTTTTTGTCTAGTGGTAGAGTCTTAGGGCAGTTTTGTCTGTCTGTCTGTCTGTCTGTCTGTCTGTCTGTCTGTCTGTCTGGAGCATAAGTGAGTAACCCAGACAGATGTTGCTCAGGTCACCCATGAGATAGGAAGAGCGAAGGAACCCAGACACAGGTACAGGATATTTACGAGAGAGAGAGAGAGAGAGAGAGAGAGAGAGAGAGAGAGAGAGAGAGATTGGCATATACGTAGGACTGAGGAACACAAGGTCACAATACTACACACCACACTACATCACAATACAACACTACACCTCCACAACACCACACACCACTACACCTCCACCACAACAACACACCACCACCACTAAACACAATCATCACCACCACCACATGGAGATCCAGTTTGATTACAGCTTAAAGGTAAATTACTCTGCGTTTTGCCTATCTGGCCGTCGGTAAGCACAACACCACACACTCTCGCATCATTTCATCCCCTGTCGTGTTTCATTACATCTCGTTCAGGAATAAAATTAACCAGATGTAGTGAAATAGGAGAAATACCCATTGATTTTTTTATTTGTTTTTCAATATATTTCAAATTAATAGTTGTATATATTTTTAGTTATGGGTTTATATAGGTTTTTTTGTTTGGGGGGGGGGGTAAGTGAACGAATATTTCAGGTGTTATTAGTAATATGAACGAATATATCTGTGAATATTTGTGACCAAGACAGAGACACACACACACACACACACACACACACACACACACACACACACACACACACCAGGTGACTATGAACACCCAACGTCCCCAAAAGGTATGATCATTATTATTTATACCCAAATATACACCAGGTATACACTGTGACCTTTTTGGAGTCAGACATGCAATTTTATTTTTTATACAACTATTATACATTTATATTCACATCTAGGTTAATGTAGCGGTCTGTGTGTGTGTGTGTGTGTGTGTGTGTGTGTGTGTGTGTGTGTGTGTGTGTGTCTGTGTGTGTGTGTGTGTGTGTGTGTGTCTGTGTGTGTGTGTGTGTGTGTGTGTGTGTGTGTGTCTGTGTCTGTGTGTGTGTGTGTCTGTGTGTGTGTGTGTGTGTGTGTGTGTGTGTCTGTGTGTGTGTGTGTGTGTCATTACATTATTTTTTTTATTATGAGTGATATTATTACCTGTCTTTAAGGTATACCGCCAGGTGAGTATGACTTGATTAAATAAGTTTCGTTTTTGGTCACATTGGTATTCATATTTAGGTTAACGTATTATCACTGTGTATAATTGGGTTAGGTTAGGTTAGTTTTTTTTTAAGGTATATTAATATTCATATGTAGGTTAAGAAGCGTCTGTTATGTTGCTGTCACCACATATTGGACGTGTATGTGGGCTGGTTATGTTGTATGTGTGTATGTTTATGTATGTGGATATTGTATTAAATTTATTGTACTGTCTCCAAGCTGTATTGTATTGTGTACGTAATAGTGTGTGTGTGTGTGTGTGTGTGTGTGTGTGTGTGTGTGTGTGTGTGTGTGTGTGTGGGCGTGTTATATACAGTTCACTAACCTGATTCTCCCCCGGATGTTAATATTGTCTTGTCTTGTTAATATTACCATAACCTGATTATTACATTGTTTATTATTCTTTATTAACACTCACATGACCTGATTCCCCCCCCCCCCCACCCCCTTGTTTTGTTTACTTGTTTGGTGATGACGTTAACCAGTTTTAGAAATATTTATAAGTCAACACTGCAACAAAATATCTCTTGCAGTTATTATGTAAATGAGTTGTATTTAATGTTCACTATGTGTATATTATCTAAGTGTATTATACAGTTATACACTTATACAGTTAATCATTTTTAACTTCGTATACAGTTAGTCATATAAATATTATACATGATGATATTTATACATCCGTTTTATACACTATACAATTATTCATTTATATAGTTATTATACATTCATACAATTATTCAGTAATACAGGTGTAATACAGTCAAATTGTTCACATTGTTAAACACTTAATATCAGTTGTTTTAATGTCAGAAGAACTTGTGTGATGTATGTCAATCCTTACGCTGGCTGGTGACCTTTTGGGAGTTTTGACCTTGACCTTATGACCTCTTGACCTAAGCTTTTGATCTTCTCACCTAATGACCTTTTAATCTCCTGACCTTTTGACCCCTGACCTTCTGACCTAAGCTTTCTACCTCACCTACTGACCTTCTAATCGTCTGGCCTGGCTTTCTGACCTGACCTAACCATTATAACCTTACCACCCTCCACCAGGTAGCGTTAGGGTGTTATTCATCAGGTGAAATAAACTGTGGGTGGGGGGGGATAATCTTCAGGTGGTCCCATAATTACTTACATAGTTTAACTAATACAAACGGCCCTGACCACTCCCTGTGTGTGTGTGTGTGTGTGTGTGTGTGTGTGTGTGTGTGTGTGTGTTATTAACTATTTACGACTAATAATAATAATCTTTCTCAACGACTATTACTTTATTACTACTATTACTATTCATAAACTACTACTACTACCACCACCACTACCACCACCACTACCACCACCACTACCACCACCACTACTACTACCACTACTACTACCACCACCACTACTACTACCACTACTACTACCACTACTACTACCACCACCACCACTACTACTACAACCACCACTACTACTACCACCATTCTCCCACAACTACATCAGCTCAAGCAACACCTTACATCACTCAGTAGGTAAAAATACTCATACAATTTTGTCGTTTACGTGATCGTTCAGCCGTAGTGCCTCTTACACACACACACACACACACACACACACACACACACACACACACACACACACACACACACACACACACACACACCTCTCCTCTGTGCTTTAGTAAATGATTTAAAGCTGTGTCATATCCTTATGTGTGTGTGTGGGAAGAACAGGCGCCCATGTGTAGCGTTTACGCATATAATTTACGCATTTACGAATAATAAGAGGTGGGGAGGGTAAATAGGGGAGGGGGGTGGGGGCAGGTAGTGGGTGGGGAGGGGAGGGGAGATTAGGGGGTTGAGTTGGTGAGCGGCGAAGGTGGAGGGAGGGAGGTGGAAGGGTGGAAGATTGTGGGTGGGCAGACTAAGGGGGGAGAAGGGATGATGGAGAAATAAGGGAGTAGAGGGAATGATGGGGAGATTAGGGAATTGGGGTGATTGGTGGGGAAATTAAGGTGGTTGAGGTAATGGTGGGGAGATTGAGAGGTGGGGTGATGGAGATAGTGGAGGGTGGGGAGGGGGAGTGAAAAGGTGCATTGAACACCTGTTAATGGAGAGAGAGAGAGAGAGAGAGAGAGAGAGAGAGAGAGAGAGAGAGAGAGAGAGTGTACATTCTTAACCTCTATACAATAAACAAAGTATATCCTTAACCTCTATCTCACTTAACCTAACCTAACCTAACCTAACCTAACCTAATCTTCGGGAAACTTGTAAAAGACTGTGTCCATTGTAAACAAGTTGTCTAAATTACCTTTTATTCGCCTCAAGAAAATGATGGTGAATTTGTCATGATTTTCTGGGTGTCGTTGTTGTAATGTGTATGTTTATCTGTTGTTGTATTGCTCGTGTTTTTTGTTATGTCGTTCGTGTATTTGTGTGATTGTTGTGTCGTCCGTGTGTTTGTTGTGTCGTCCGTGTGTTTGTTGTGTCGTCCGTGTGTTTGTTGTGCCGTCCGTGTGTTTGTTGTGTCGTCCGTGTGTTTGTTGTGTCGTCCGTGTGTTTGTTGTGTCGTCCTTGTGTTTGTTGTGTCGTCCGTGTGTTTGTTGTGTCGTCCTTGTGTTTGTTAACTTGTGTATTCATGGTTGTTAATGTTTGTTGTTGTGTTTATTGGTTGGTGATAGTATGTTTAAACTGTAGTACACACACACACACACACACACACACACACACACACACACACACACACACACACACACACACGTCGGCCTCAGGTGTAAATTATTCATGAAGGTAATATTCAGGTGAGATAACTGTGGTCGCATTAAGAACCAGAAACCGTGAAAGTGAGGTTGAGAACACTGCGCCGCGCTACCTGCCACCAGCATACATACATGCATACATACATACATACATACATACATACATACATACATAAATTACATACATACATACATACATACATACATGCATTACATACATACATACATACATACATACATACATAGCAATATTCTCAACTTTGATGATTGTGTATGTTGTTATAACGTCAAGGTTTTAAATGGAGAGAGAGAGAGAGAGAGAGAGAGAGAGAGAGAGGGGGTGGGTTGTGTAGGAATAGGTATTGTTATTATTTACACCGCTGGGGAGGGGTGGAGAGAGGGAGAAAGGGGGAGGGAGATAGGGAGGGGGGGGGAGGCTACAGGGAGAGATGGGAAGAGGGAGGGGATGACTTTGAGTGAGTGAGGTGGACGGTGTTTGAGAGTTATCAATATATTATAATAATTAACCTAACCATAATTGACTTACATACGGACGGTGTGTGTGTGTGTGTGTGTGTGTGTGTGGTTGAGCAGGAATGTTAAGCTGTGTGAGGAAAAGTACTGTACACACACACGTACACACACCACTTACCCGTTCCCTCCACACATACACATCTTAACCCCTCCTCCACACACACACACACACACACACACACACACACACACACACACACACACATAAATAAGTAACTGTGAGAGCGTTAGATACACCCTTTCACACCATCATATAACTGGAAGTACTTTAAAACCTCTTTCCCGTCACTTCCTATCACCTTCCCATCACTTTCCCATCACCTTTCCATCACTTTCCCATCACTTACCCATCACTTTCCCATCACCTTCCCATCACTTTCCCATCACCTTCCCATCACTCTTCTCCATGCTTAAATTTTTCCCTATCCCAAAAACAACATATATACCAGGTGATCAAAAAGTCCCTGTGCACCTGAAATAATTAACGCCATTATTGTTCCTTGTAATATGTGGTTTCAGCTGCACAGGGACTTTTTGATCATCCTGTTTGATTATTTATCTGAGTAAAACGAATCGTGTGTTATGTTTTATCGTGTTTAACCCGCCTTTCCTGATGTGACTGGTAGTGTTGTTTTGTTTATAGTGCCTGAGGTATTTTTTAGGAGAGGTTAAGGTATTTTTTTTTTTTTGCTCCGTTGTAATTTTTGTTTCGTCAATATTTTATTTTTTGTATTTATTTAATTAATTTATTTATTCCTTTTATGATTCCATTTATCAGTTTCATCTAAACAATTATACCAAATATAACCTGAGAGAGATAACGGGGCAGACACACCTGAGCTGACCGTCTCATTATCATCATTCACTCTCAAATTATAAGTCAGCTTCACGAATGTTATAAATGTGTCTGTATGTGTGTTTGTATACTTACCAGTCTCTCTGTTTCTCTCTGTCTATCTGTCTATCTGTCTGTCTATCTATGTATAATTATCTTATTGATTAAACAAACAGAAAAAAACAGTAACTGCTCCTAAAACACAAAAACACGCTTAAATAAAAACCAAACACGCATAAAGTAAACAAAACAAAGCTGCTTCAAGTATAAACAACACAGCTTGAATTAATAAAAAAAAACACGCTTATAGCAACAAAAACACACACACTAAAAAAAAAAAACACTAAAACGAAACAGCACACACAGGTCTTCAACACGTGGACAAGAGGTCACATTTGAAGAGAACATTAGCTAAAACACCTTCCTGACCTCGACTCATTACCTCAGTAGTTGTTGCTCTTTTAATATTCGTTACAGTAAGAGAGTGTGTGTACCCATTTACCCATTAGTTCCGCTGACCCTACTTGCCAATTTTCTGCACAATGACCGAGTCGGTATTTGCATGGGTCTCTGGGTGAATAGCGCATCGTGCCCACCGCCTACCTGGGAATTATGTCATTTTTACCTGTCGTGTGGCTGCTGTGGTGGTAATTGGTGGTGGTAGGTAGTGGTGGAGGAAGAGATGGAGGAGACAGTGAAGGAGGAGGAAGAGAAGACAGTGGAAAAGAAGCGGGACGTGGAGGAGGAGAAAGAGAAGACACTGGGGAAGGAGGAGGAGGAGGAAGAGACAGAGGAAGAGAACGAGACGGTAGAGACAGGAGGAAGAAGAGACAGCCAGACAGCACGTGACGGGTCCTCCTCCTCTTTGTACTCCTATTGTTTTGGTTGGTGTACTGGGGTGACGCCGCCATTACTGGGGTGACGCCGCCATTACTGGGGTGAAAGGTTGATGGGGAGAAACTGAGGGGGGGGTGATATAAGTGAATGATGATAAGTACTGGGGTGATAGATAGGTTCTGGGGTGATAAGTACTGGGGAGAAGCTGTTATTACTGGGGTGATGGGTGAAGTATATATCTATCTATATATCTATCTGTTCTCTATCTCTCTTCTGTCTCATTTATTTCTTTATCAATCGACTACTTCATCTACCTGTCAGCCCTTCTGTCAACCAATGTTTACATCTGTCTATCTGTTAACCACTTAGAAACTATATCTGTGTGTGTGTGTGTGTGTGTGTGTGTGTGTGTGTGTGTGTGTGTCTGTGTGTGTGTGTCTGTGTGTGTGTGTTAATATAATTCCTTCAACTAAACACATCCCAAAGACCTTCTCAAATCACTCTCACTATTTATCACACAACTCAAACTAAACAACATCACATCAGCAACACACACACACACACACACACACACACACACACACACACACACACACACACACACACACACACACACACTACCACGCGTGTAATATAAACTATTGAACACTCTACTACTACACCCCCCTTCACTCTACACCCCCTCTACACACCCCCCCCTCTACACACCCCCCCTCTACACACACCCCTCTTACACCCTCTACACCCCTCTACACCCCCTACCCCCCTAAAAAAAATCCATTATTTCGTATAGGTTGAGAATTGATCGGCATAAAATCGAAAATGATCTACCTTGGGGCCGAAAATAATCAACAAGTTAAAGTGGAAATAATGGTAAGTAGATGTTATGAATTTCTCATCTGCAAGTCTTACGCCAGAGGAGTTTCCGAGCCATTAAGTGTGGTGATTGATGCTCGCTTGTTTTACCTTATCGTGGTATATATCTAAGGTATAGTCTTCCTCAGTTTCTTCTCCTTATAGATTTTAAACAATACGCTTCAATAATCCACAATGTAAGTTTGATGTGAGAGTGAGTGTGTGTTTGTGTGTCGTTGTCATACGCTGAGAGAGAGAGAGAGAGAGAGAGAGAGAGAGAGAGAGAGAGAGAGAGAGAGAGAGTCACTTATATATATTAATCTTTGACAACATACCACAGGTGAGCAATTTACCTTAGGAAGTGAGAGGAAGGTGTGTGTGTGTGTGTGTGTGTGTGTGTGTGTGTGTGTGTGTGTGTGTGTGTGTGTGTGTGTGTTTTCCTTGACATTTAGCTAATACAAAGACCTGGCATTGGCTTCCCTTGTGAGCTGGAAAGTGACGGAGGTGAAGTTGCAGATTCACTCCTTATTCTCACCAATTTATGATTTGTTGGATACGTGTAGACCTTAACTCACTACTCAGGCCTGTGTGAATAACTAATTATATGTTGGGTTTGTTGGGAGGGGGAGGAGGGTGGGGTGTGATGGGTTGGTGGAGGAGAGGGGTAAGGTGGGGGAATGAGGGAGGAATTTGTTGGGGTAGAGAAGAGATTTGTTGGAGAAAGAAGAGGAATTTGTTGGAGGAAGGGGGGGAGGTATTTGGTGCTCAATATTTCGTCTACTGAAGGACTGTATAAGAGAGAAAAAAATATAGCATATTGACTATTGTTTGTACAGAGTAGTTATTACCTTACCTGTGGGAACTGGTAATTGATGATGGGAATGGAGTCATGTTGATGGAGAGAGAGAGAGAGGAGGAAGATAATGAGAGAGAGAGAGGAGGGAAATGGTGAGAGAAAGAGAGAAATATATAGAAAGTGTGTTTGAGAGAGAGAACCTGGGCGAACAAAACCTACCTGAGTGTGTCTAGCCACCCACCCACCCCACCCACCCATCCCACCCACCCACCCACCCACCCACCCAACCACCCACCCACCCATCCCACCCACCCACCCCTTTGTGTCGGGTGGGACAGTAATTAACACTGCTCTATATTGACTCCCAATTTGTATCCGTCAAGACTTAAATAGGAAAAAATTGAACCCATTTGTCTGCCTTCGCTATCCACAACCTCCCTATCTATCTATCTATCTATCTAAGGGAGGCTAATAATCGTCATAGTCATAATAAAAGGATTAGAGATTTGTTTAGAGATTATTCACGTCAGGATTGGAATTAATTAATAGTGATTGGAGGTAAATTAAGGGTAGGAGAAGATTGGCCACTCACACACACACACACACACACACACACACACACACACACACACACACACACACACACACACACAGGATTGGTAATGAATTAAGGCTAACAGAAAGGGGATTGTCAGCCTCCATTGTCTAAGGGTAATAGAATCAGGCGTCCAATTAGTCTAATACCAGGGTAATTATTGGCTGACTGTGTCCTCGGTGTCAGCCTACGATGGAGGAGGAGGGGGGGTGGTAGGGGGGTGTGGGGGTAGGGGGAGGAGTCGGGTGGTAGAAGGGGGGGAGAGTGTAGGAGGAGGAAGGGATGGGAAGAGGAGGGATGGTAGGGGTGAGAGAAGAAGGAGGAGGAGGGGGTGGTGTAGGTGGAGGAGGAGGAGGAGGAAGAGGAGGGGTGGTGTAGGTGGAGGAGGAGGAGGAGGGGTGGTGTAGGTGGAGGAGGAGGAGGAGGAAGAGGAGGGGTGGTGTTGGTGGAGGAGGAGGAGGGGTGGTGTAGGTGGAGAAGGAGGAAGAGAGGGTCAAGGAAGAGTAATCAGTCGAGTACATGTACCACCTTTAAGGAGTGATGGACTCAATTACATGGTACTCAAGTGTTACATATTGCCTTCCTCTCTTTTAATTAAAACAATTACTTAACACTTATAATTATGTACTCTATAAGTTATCCAAGTAGGGAAGTAATCAATAATGTACTCGTAACATGTTGAGTACGTTCATTTTTGTACTCAGTCTCTTAAATGTATCGTGAAGTAACTTATAATTCGGATCTCTGTTTGATTTAAAAAGTATTGATTACTTATAATTATATTCTGGATGGGAAAAAGTAACATATTAAGTACGTCTATTAAAGTAAAGAAAGAAAATAATAATAATAATAATAATAATAATAATAACAACAACAATAATAACAATAATAACAACAACAATAATAACAATAATAACAACAACAATAATAACAATAATAACAACAACAATAATAACAATAATAACAACAACAATAATAACCAACATACACAAGGCAGCAGTAATGTAAATATATATAAATAAATCGGTCGAGAGAAACATTGGACAAGCGAAGGTAATGCAACACATGATAGTTCAGGGCTGACTGATTATTGCCAGACGTGACACACACACGG
Organism: Homarus gammarus; assembly: GCA_958450375.1. Lineage (NCBI taxonomy): Eukaryota > Metazoa > Arthropoda > Malacostraca > Decapoda > Nephropidae > Homarus > Homarus gammarus. The sequence goes on along the minus strand of CAUDMG010002176.1, from coordinate 608,794 downwards.
ACATCACCCCCTTTCTCCACAAACGCCCCATCACCCCTTCCCCCTCCCACAAGTGCTTTATCACCCCCCCTTTCCCCCATTACAAGTGCGCCCAACACCCACCACCTCCCACCTCCCATTCTCCACACACAAACTCCCCATCACCCCTACAAATGCCCCATCACCCCCTCCCCCCACAAATGCCCCATCACCCCCTTCCCCCACAATCACCCCATCACCCCCACAATCACCCCATCACCCCCACAAACACCCCATCACCCCCTCACCACAAATGCCCCACCTCCCCCCCTACCCCCCCCCCCCCCACACATTACTTTCAAGTCACTGTGTCATTGATTTCAGGTAATAGATGGTTGTACCTGAGGCGACGGGAGCCCTGGCCGAGCATCACCTCACGTACAAGGTGTTGCAAACCTGGCAATTAGAGGTGCATTGTTTTGGTACCGGATTCAACCACCTTCCTTCCCCCCTTTTCCCTCTCCCTCCCTACCCTCCCATCTCTACCCCTTCCCTCCCTACCATCTTCTCCTTATCTAATCTTCATTCCCTTTCCTTCTCTCTCTCTCTCTCTACTCTTCCCTCCCTACTTTTCCCCCTCCCTTTTAGCATACTTTCCTTATCTGCCTATCCTTCCTAATCTTCTCTCCTCTCTCTCTCCTTCCCCTTCCTTCCCCTCCCTACCTACCTATCCCTCCACCCTCCCTTCCCCCCTCTTCCTTTCTTTTGTACCCTTCCTTCGCTCCTCTCCTTCTCTTCCCCCCCTCCCCTTCCCCACCTTTGTTCCGCTGCCCTGGCGTGAAATATGTCCTTTATCCTGTCTCTCTCTCTCTCTCTCTCTCTCTCTCTCTCTCTCTCTCTCTCTCTCTCTTAACATATAGTGAATCCTCTTTTTAACGGACTATGGAGATCAAAGTCCGTTATATCGAGGGTCCGTTAGATGTCCGTTAGATTATATGGAGGTAAAAGTCCGTTATATCGAGGGTCCGTTAGTTGTATGTACATTTGTGGACAATATTCCGTGGACAAGAGGGGCATTATGTGGCATCATGTAAGGGTCAAATTAGTAAAGGGAAATATAATGATTTTAGCATCTATTGACCTCTGAATTTTGTCGTGTTATTTTTTTAATTAATTTGTATAATGAAAATCTACTTAGGTTATTAGATAAAGATAGTCATATATATTTACTTCAAGATATATGATGAATGAACAAAAGGGAGAGAGAGAGAGATGACAATGACAAACAACTGTGCTACCATAGTTCCTCGTCCTACTCTCCACCCTTAAACCACCTTAAACCCCCTTAAACCCCTTCCCCCCCTCACACCCATCCCCCTCACTCACCCCCACCCCCCTCACCCACAGTATTTCCTATGCAGTTCCCACGCACCAAACAGGGTAGTACTTGCACACTCACCGCTACAGTGCTTCCCTCACTGTCATTACTACAGTGAACAGTGATTCCTCAAGTGCTCGCTCCTGTAAGACCCTCAAGTGTGTGTGTGTGTGTTTCAGCATTACAGTCGAGTCGTTTCTTATAAGGTTGATGTGTTATTTATATTCATCCACTACACACACACACACACACACACACACACACACACACACACACAGCCACATCACAGCTCACCAAAATGTACCTGTCAGCGAGAGAGAGAGAGAGAGAGAGAGAGAGAGAGAGAGAGAGAGAGAGAGAGAGAGAGAGAGCACACCATGAATATTCCCCCTCAGCAACAGGAGATAGTTGTCATGCAGGCTGTCATTATAAGCACCTTGGTAATAGTCTTCCACCTGCCGTCAACTCAACACCACTTCCGTCTATCTGTCTAAATCGGATACACCATTACAGTAGCAGCGGTAGACAGGAGACAGCGGATTTTCATTGAGATTGTAATGTAAGTCTGTCTGTTTTTATTAACATCGTCCTAACTGTTGATATGAGCGCCTGTCTAATCTGGGGAGAGAGAGAGAGAGAGAGAGAGAGAGAGACACAGAGAGACAGAGAGAGAGAGAGAGAGAAAAAAAAAATAAACAGTTACATACACAGAGAAAAATAAAGACAGAGGGACACACACACACACACACACACACACACACACACACACACACACACACACACACACACACACACACACACACACACACACACCTACTAATTTATCCCCTATAACTTCTTAATTGAACATATAACATAAATAAACCATCTTGTGCACTAAGAGCTACCTTACCTTGATGACCAGAGTGACCCTTCCCCTCTCACCTGTGACTGCCGGTGTGTGTGTGTGTGTGTCAGGTAGGGATGATGGAGGTAAGGAGAGATAAATCAATAATTCTCCCGGTCATTATATCATGTAGCGGCGACACCCTGTAGGAGAGAGAGAGAGAGAGAGAGAGAGAGTTGACTGAAGGATGTGGATTAATTTTCTCGCTCCGGTCTTTAATTTGTTTTTTTGGGGGGTGTTAGGGGTGATAGTATAGGAGGGGGGGGTGATGGGGGTATGGTAGGTGGGGGGGTGGGGGGAAGGGGGTGGGGGAGGGCTTTTTACATTACTAATATAAGTTAATGGTGTTTAAGATAAGTTAAATCTGTTTAGGTTCGGGTTGGTTAGGTTAGATTAAGTTTGGTGTATTTAAGTTAGGTTAAGTCACCTATCGTATCCTATCCTTATCAAATTATACCCAAGTTAATTCTATTTTACGCAACCTAACTTAATCAACGGTAGCTTAAACCAACTTAGAGTAATTTAACCTAACCTTAGTTTCATTAAAGCTCTCCTAACTTACGGTTTGGTGAGATTATCTTTGGTTGATTCATATTAATTCCTTTACGAACGATGATAACACCAGTTTAGGTTAAGTTAGGTTTAAATTAACTTTGGCTTGACTAGGTTAAATATTAGTTAGTTCACATCACCTGTCAACAGAGGTTAACATCCTCACTACCTAAAACATACTTGACTCTCTAAGCAAAAACGAAACATCTAAAACCGGATTTAAATCAACAGAAAACACCCATTAACAAAAACACACCTTCCCCCCCTCCCCTCCCCCCCCTCCCCCATCCGGATCCAGTCGACTTACCTGCTCACGAACGGAGAAGAACTCACTCCATTAGTCACATAAACAAAACAAAAAAAAAATAACACGTTGTTGATATCGTATGTAATTTGCTTGTGATTGCTGAAAGGGAAAAGTGTGATCAGTCGCTATAAGTCTTCCTATGTCCTGCAATGAATCATAATGACCAATAGTGGTTGTTGTTGTTTTTTCTTAGTCATGAAAGGACAATAGATCATATCACTGTCTTGTCTTGGGCTTCCGACACAGTACAAGACGTTAGGAAGGGGGGGAAAGTTGGGTGGGGAGGGGGGAGAGGGGGGAAAAGGTGGGGGAGATGGTGGAATGAGAGGAGGTAAGGGAGGAGAAAGACGGGGTGGTAGATTAAGGGAACGATGAATGAGAGAGAAGGAAGAGAAAAAGAAGAAGAAGAACCCACGAAGAAGAGGAAGAGGAGGAAGAAGATAGAAAAACCCACGAACAGGAAGAAGAAGAAGAAGAAAGAGGATAGGTGTTTCAATTGCATTTCCTCTTCATAACAACAACACCTGTTATCATGATTGCCTTCTACCTTTACCTGTATAATTAATGTCTTTCCTTATTAATAACATTTATACATTTCCCTTATGTTATTATTGTTGTTATTGTAGGTTATTGTTGTTGTTAGTATAGTGTTATTGTTGGAGTGTGTTATTGTAGTAATTTATTCCTGTGACGTTATTTAATAGGTTATTTCC
>CAUDMG010002176.1:560000-602500 GCA_958450375.1 Homarus gammarus | reverse complement strand
TAAGGTTTAGGAATCACCTTCAGCGCTGTTAATACCGACGGTGACAGGTCTTATGAGGTTAACAGATGAGAAAGGGCATTCTTGACACGAGTACTGTCTCCTTTCGTCTGTCTGTCTGTCTGTCCATGCTCAACAGGAAGTACCACGAAGGCTAAAAACGTCAAGGTCAAAGGTCAAATGTCACTGACCTTCTATATTACCCACCCTCACCCTCATCTTAACCTACACCTCCCTTCAACCCCACCATCCCTACCACCACCCCAACACTCCACCCTTTCACAACCCCCACTACCCCTACCTCCACCCCTATTTCCACCCCCACATTCCACCCTTACCCCCACACCCCCTGACCCCCATCCCTCATCCCCCCAATACCCCTCATCACGGACTATAAGGTGCCCCCGGGTATTGCCATTTACCTGTGTTTGAGGCCGCGGCGTCTCACCTGCACAGCTTCATTACCTGTGCAACTCGCGTGCGTTCACACACTAGATCAAGAAGCTGTCATCGTCTGGGGACACATTTGTCTCGTATATCGTGTGTATGTGTGTGTGTGTGTGGTGTAGGTATAAAGGTGTGTACAGTAAGGTGTATCTTATCTAATTAGCACCAGGTATACACGAACACCTGTGTATTTATGACCTGTGTTGTTTTAAAGTGTAAATATGTGTAGTAGTTTAACTTTAAATAACAAACAATGTTGTAGAGGCGTAAATGTTTGTAAAATACGTAAAAGGTGAGAGAAACAAAAATTGTATGAAGGCCTAAAAATTATAAAATAATCGTAAACATATAAAAAAGTGCGTAAATCTAAAGGTAATGCGTAAAAGTTCATACAATGCGTAAGAAGTGTGAAAAATGCGTAAAATTTGTAAAATAAATGCGTACAAGTGTAAAAACGAGTAAGCGTGTGAAAAATACGTCAAGGGTGTGTAACTACCATGCATTCATGGTAGTCAAAACTGTTATCCTATATCATCACACGCATTATTTCCGCTAAGACTCTCTCTCTCTCTCTCTCTCTCTCTCTCTCTCTCTCTCTCTCTCTCTCTCTCTCATTTTAAAGGTTTATCTGTCAAAATTAATCTGAATTGTTCCTTCGTCGTTTATTTAACGCTTTTTTACTCATTCCTTAAGCAAGGTCTCCAACATATGCACTTACTTCTCACCGTTTATGCGTCATTTGTACAAAAATATGTGACAATTTTCTTTGTTTTACCGTTTTAGTAATTGTCAGATTTACATTGGTGGATTATGTCAGATTTATGACCTTGGGTTTATGTCAGATGCACTGTACAATGGTTAGTTATGACCGATATACAATGACGGGTTATATCAGATTTACAATGACGATTACATCAAGTAGTTACATTAGCAGTGGTGGTGCTTCATAGTAGTAGTAGTAGTAGTAGTTCAGTACCAGCAGAGGGTGTGCTTGGTGCGGACAATAATAATAATAATAATAATAATGAGTTTTTTGTCGAAAATCTAGCCGGAAGTCACAAATCTATCAGGGAAGAGTAATTACCATTAAGGGAGAGAGGGAGGAAAGGAAGGAGTGAGGGAGGGAAGGAGTGAGGGAGGGAAGGAGTGAGGGAGGGAAGGTGGGAGTGAGGGAGGGAAGGAGTGAGGGAGAGAGGGTGGGAGAGAGGGAGAGAGGGAAGAGACCTTATGGCTAAAAAACACGATTTATTTGATGTAAATTTACCTGGTCAGAATTAACACCTGGTGGAGATGATTATGATGAATATAACTTAATTTACCTCTCACCTGTATACAATTATTATTTACTTATATATTTTTTTAATTTTTGTGAAATATTTTAGTTTGATTCAGATTAATTTATTTTTGTCTACTCTAACCTAACCTAACTTAACTTAATCCAACCTAACTTAATCTAACTCAACCTGATTTAACCCATCCTAACTCAACCTGATTTAACCCATCCTAACTCAACCTGATTTAACCCATCCTAACTCAACCTGATTTAACCCATCCTAACTCAACCTGATTTAACCCATCCTAACTCAACCTGATTTAACCCATCCTAACTCAACCTGATTTAACCCATCCTAACTCAACCTAGTAAGAAACTTGTTCCATTTTTTACGCTAACAGCAATATGAAAGAATCGTCAAATTTCGATATAATAAAATAACTTTGAAATTTTTTAATAGTTTGAGATACTAAAGTTTTGGTATGTGTTCCTGTTCGTTCATCATCATCAAGTAAAATAAATCTTATATAATTCTTAAGAAAATAAGGATAAGAATTATGATAAATATTGTCTAATAAGCTGTGATTTATTTATTTATTTTTATTGTTATTTATGACACGTGTGACGGTAGAGATAATATATGATTTATTTTTATTTATTTTACCTATAAATTAAAACAAAAACCCATGAAATAACCCAATTTTCATAAATAAATTTTAGTGTTTATGAAATTTGTTAAAAAAATTACTCATAAGGAATACTAAAGAACAGTAAAATTAGGTAATAACGTATGAGAAAAAAGTGATTTATGTCGTGATTTGGGTGATTTTTGTTACGTGAATTGTTGTGTTATTGCGCTTAACAGGTGTGATTTATTTAGACAAGTATACCTCATTATGCTAATGTTTTATAACGTCACAAATTTTCGCAGACAATGATGATATTTTTAAGGTCTTAAAGTCCATAATTTATTACACCACCACCATCAACAGCACTGCAATCACCACTAACTACCACCACCACTACCACCACCACCTCCCCCCTAGCACTATTACCAACCGTCACTACTACTACTACTACTACTACTACTACTACTACTATCTGTACCAGTCACTCATCACTTATAATTTAAAGGTCACACACACACACACACACACACACACACACCATAGCAGGGTGTCATCATAGAAGGATACCTCAGAGATGTTCGTGACCAGACCCAATACGTCACACGCTCTTACATCAAGTGACTCTACCATCAGTACTCCGCCTCCCCTGTCTGTCAGTCAGGGTCGTGCTTGACGTAACACTCTATTAAGTACATAAGAAAATAAGGAGTCTGCAATACTCCGGTTGGCCTGTGCATGGCAGCTCCTGTCGAGAGTTACTACCACTCTCTATCATCCATGAATCTATCCAGCCTCCTTTTGAAACTTTCCAGCGTTCCAGCACTTACTACAAAGTTGCTAAGCTTGTTCCACTCGTCTACCACCCTATTTGTGAACCAGTTTCTTCCTATCTCCCTCCTAAACCTAAACTTATCCAACTTAAATCCGTTGCTCCGAGTCCTATCCTGCTCGGATATTATAAGAACTTTATCTATATCCCCTTTATGATTCCTTTCACCCACTTAAATACTTCGTTCATATCTCCCCGCACTCTTCGTCTTTCTAGGGATGGCAAGTTTAGTGTCGGCATTCGAACTCCCCCTTCCTCCTCTTCCCCCTCCTCTCCCCCTTCCTCTTCCCCCCTCCTCTCCCCCTTCCTCTTCCCCCTCCCCCTCTCCTAAGTACTATCTAGAGTGAAGAATATCCCTCGTGTAATAAATCCCAGCCTTCGAATCCCGCAAGACTCACAGCAGAACGAACTGAGGAAATATTTCTCTACACAGTGGCTGGTAACCCTATGGGAAACAGACTGCCAACCCAAACTGTACTTGACTTAATAATTAACAGTAGAGGGAGCCAATTCACCCATGGCCATCTTCAAGGCCATGGCCATCTCTAGTTTAGGTGGACATGAAGGTAAATAAGGTGTTGACGTTTTCCGTGGTATGTGAATTCATTTACAGTGGCTCTCTCGTTCGTCTACCATCCCTCCCATTTCTTACCTTTTCCTTCCTCTCCTTCCTCATCCTCCCTATTCCCTTGCACCCTTCTCCTGTCCTCCTTCCCTCCCCCTTCCTTCTTTCTTCAACCCTCTCCATCCCCATCTTCCACACCTTCCCTTTTCTTCTGCCCCTCTCTCCTCCTCCCCCCCTCTCCCCCACCCCCCCCTCTCCCCCACCCCTCCCTCAACCCCCCACCACTATACCCGGGTCATGATGGAGAAGCATGATAGTCTTAGCCTGGCTTAATCCTTCCTTATTTACTTTTATTATCGTTATTCTTTTGTTTTATCCTCACACTTAAGACCAACTGGCGAGCGTTAGAATATGAGAAATGAGTTCTGTCTGTCCGTGTGTGTTTGTTTCCCTGTCTGTCCGTGTGTTTGTTTCCCTGTCTGTTCGTGTGTTTGGTCGAGTGTGTTTGTTTCCCTGTCTGTCTGTGTGTGTTTGTTTCCCTGTCTTCGTGTGTTTGTCCGTGTGTGTTTGTTTCCCTGTCTGTCCGTGTATTTGTCCGTGTGTGTTTGTTTCCCTGTCTGTCTGTGTGTGTTTGTTTCCCTGTCTTCGTGTGTTTGGTCGTGTGTGTTTGTTTCCCTGTCTGTTCGTGTGTTTGTTTCCCTGTCTGTTCATGTGTTTGTCCGTGTGTGTTTGTTTCCCTGTCTGTCCGTGTGTTTGTTTCCCTGTCTGTCCGTGTGTTTGGTCGAGTGTGTTTGTTTCCCTGTCTGTTCGTGTGTTTGTCCGTGTGTGTTTGTTTCCCTGTCTGTTCGTGTGTTTGTCCGTGTGTGTTTGTTTCCCTGTCTGTCCGTGTGTTTGTTTCCCTGTCAGTTCGTGTGTTTGTCCGTGTGTGTTTGTTTCCCTGTCTGTTCGTGTGTTTGTCCGATTTTTCCCTCCGTCCGTCCGTCCGTGTGCCCGTCAATACGTCTATCCTGATTCTGTTTTTGGATCCTACCTTAAAAGATCTTTTCATAAATTTTAATGTATTTGCAAATTAACCTAATAAATTCTTCAGAAAAATTATGTAAAGTTTACTTGTTAATTAATTGTTATATTTAGCTTATTATCAGGAGCTGAGTATTACTATTATTAACGTTAGTGTTGTTGTTATTATTATTATTAGTTGTTGTAGTAGTGTGTCCATTATTATATATAGAGTATATTATAAGAGGCCAGAGACCCCCAGACAGCTGGTGGTGACGCTCACAGCCTTATCTCGGCGGTGTGAAGGAAGTTGTAATTTATAGTCGTGGTCTTTATACTGTCCTGTACACAATGCACTGTACTTCATGGTGCTTAATACAGCTTAATATGCTTATTATTACCTATTACAGCTTGCTAACTGTGATAATGGCGGATTATACTTGTCCCAGTCGGCAGGTTAACTGTGTGTTTAAATATATATATATATATATATATATGTATATATATATATATATATATATATATATATATATATATATATATATATATATATATATATATATATATATTAAACACAATCACATTCCATCAGTATAACTTCTCCCGCCTGAGTCTTGAATTTCCAGGTGATAAATAAAGGCTTCAACTCCCCGCCCCGCAGAGGCCAATAATCCTGCCCTGCCCCATAACTGCTCACCATTTTGTATTATAAACATCTAGTGTCCGCGGCGCACCTTTGAGGTCTGCCCCTTGTACCTGGGACTACCACTAATCATGTACAGGTAACAAGCACCCCTTAACACCCCTCTGCTCCGGAAACTGGAAGGTGTGAAGGTGTAATTACATTGACACTACACACCAACAGCTGATCTGCCAGGCCAGGATCTTATTTTTATCCCAGGATGATCAGTGACGTCATCCTTAACCTCTAAATAAACGACTATATAAACCATAATTAACCCTACATAAACTTAAACTAAACAAATAAAAATGTAAATAAATTCTAACCCAAAATAGGTTTCATTGAGAATAGTTTTGTGGTTGAAAATGTGGTCAGTGATGATGATGATGATAATACTGTAATGATATTGTTGACTGCACTGGGGGGAAACCTGGAGGTATTCCTTCCCTCCACCTGGTGGCCACTACCCGCACTCCTCCTCACCATCTTCCTACACCAACAGGAAGTTAAAAATTTTGGAACGAAAATGAGCGAAATCTTTGGGGATCTTTGATATAATTTGTGAGGAAATACAGTAAAGACTACTACTACTACTACTGCTACTACTACTACTACTACTACTACTACTACTAATAATAATAATAATAATAATAATAATAATAATAATAATAATAATAATAATAATATTTTAGCCACTACTGTTATTTATAATGCTAATATTACTATTGCTACTAATACTATTATTAGATTCAGGTGAAGTTAGGTTAGGGTACGATGGGTTAAGTCAGGTTAAGATAGATTAGGGTAACAAACGTTAAGGTGGTTAATCTTCAAGTGAAACAAGCTGGGCTGTTTAATCATCAGGTAATCCAGAAAAAAAAACATTAATTTTCCATTTTCCTGTAAATTCTAAAAAAGGAAAAATCCATTAAAACTCCTTCAGGAAAAATAACATTTAATTTGGACAGGTAAGATAAACAGGTAATTTTAGGCCTGGGAACCTCATTAAGGAATTTACTATAAATCTACTACAGTCTGAGGGATTAGGTCTTGTCTGTTCTCGGGGGGTGGTTGGTGTACCTCTGGGTCGATGGCTTCCTACTGAAGGGGGTCTTAGTTCTAGTGGGTATTAGTTTTAAGGGGTCTTAGTTTTAGGGGGTCTTAGCTTCAAGGGTTTTTAATTTAAGGGGTTTTTAGTTCTAGTGGGTCTTAGTTTAAAGGGGGTGTTACTTTTAATGGATCCATCCCAGTCTTTAAAAAGGGGGTCTTAGTTTTTTCGTAGGTCCCAGTCTTAAGGGATTGATAATTATAGTAATAAGTAAAACAAAACAAAATATATACAAAAAAATAATGTTGAAATATATTAAAGAATTTATCAGCCACGAGTAAACTGACTTACACTGATACTGATGTTTATAAATGTATATAGATGCGATAATGTATATAGATATATTAGTGTATATGTATAATGTATATATATGGCTTCAATATCCATTACGTAAAACAATAAACATTAGTATTTTAAGGTAGAATTTTAATGACATTTGGATAGAATCAATTTGGGTCAGTTTCCTCCCTTCCTTCATTCCTTCCTCATGAATCACCTTGTTCCACCCCCCTCCACTCCTTCCCGGTACTTCGCTCGTTAGTAAGCGAACTACAGGGGAGATTGAGAGAGAGTAAGATAGATAGATAGATAGATAGATAGATAGATAGATATTGGTCATTTCAGCAGGTATTTGGCATTAATTGACCCGGTTACTTGCAGGTAATCCCCACCCCCTCCCCCACCAGTACCCGCGGTTATCAACGGGTATCCAACCGGGTAGCAACTTGAGATTAATTTACCGGTTACGAGGCGGTAGTTGGACCGGTAACCAGCGGGTAAATCCCCCCCCCCCCCTCCCATTACCACCAGTACCCGCGGTTATCTATGGGTATGAGTGACCCGGGATAGGTAGGGTAGGGGTGTAACAGCTGGGAGGGGTATAGCGGCCACCTACCCTACACTCCCACAGGTCAGGTAAATATATATATGTCTACCTGTAGTTTGGAAATGTTTTTTGTTTTTTAATTTATGTTTTCCGGGACGTGTACGTTGAGTCTCTTGTAGTAGTAGTAGTAGTAGTAGTAGTAGTAGTTACTTTTGTTATTATTACATTATTATTATTATTATTATTATTATTATTATTTTTATTTTTATTATTATTTTTATTATTATTATTATTATTTTATGTTTGAGGATTTTTATTATTATTATTTTTATTATTTTATTTTTACAAGACATAAACACCATTGAGGAAGGTGGTGGTCAGTTGGGTGGGTTCTTCTCCCTGATTGGTCGAATTCCTCACCTTCACGACTAACAAATGAACGTAATCAGCCCCTGCGATTGGTTGTCAATGACCCGCCGGTGTTCGCTTTCCTTGCCACCTCTTCCTTCTTCCCTTCCTTTCCCTCCCTACCCTACCTTCCCTCCCTCCTTCCTTCCTTCCCTCTCCTTCGTCTTTCTTTCCTTACCCTCCTTCTTTCCTTCCCATCCCTCCCTACCTTCCCTTCTTCCCTCCCAACCTGTCTCCCTTCCCTCCTTACTCTCCCTTTCCCTCCTTCCTACCATTCTTCCTTCCCTCCTTCCCTCCCATAATTCCCTCCTCACACTTTTCCACTTACCTTACGCACAGGTGAGATGTGTTTGGGAGGCTAATTTAGGGAAAAGGAGAACGGAGGAGAGAGAAGGAGGGAGATGAGAAGGGGAGAAGAGGGAGAAAAAGACTGGTAAGAAGCTTCGTATCTGGAACGACTACAGTAACTTTATTTTACAAGACTTAAATATTCAGTGATGTTTTAGGTACTGTTCACAGGTATGTAAATTAATATCATGTCTAATAAAGTTACGTAATTCTTACATAAACTTCAAGTACAAGTATATTTATGAGTGGTTTGGACATTTAGAATGATGAGGAATGTATTTAAAGTGAGTATATGGTATAGAGAAGAGAAGACAGAGAGAAATATAACGACGTTGACATTATCAAGTCGACGCTTCAAACATTAAAGAGTTGGTGAGGGAATTCGCAACAAATTCAATTAATTCACAAACACCAAATATAGGTCATTAGTAGAAGATTTTTACTGTAATTAATTAAAATAAGATAAATTAGAATAATATTATGCGTAGATTTAATCCAGATAAGAATAATATACGTATTATTGATATATATGCAAGTAAATCACTGTAGGTGCGCGTGATCCAGGTATATATAGCCTATATATATTGTATCAAGTCGATCTCTTACCCAGCCTATCGTTTCCCGGAGTTGCTACTAGAAGACGGTGGAAGCTTATGGTCGCCTTCCCGTGTAATTTACATTTTTGTGGTCCATTGAAGCGTTACCTTGGACAATCACTTGCGTATATAACGAGGAACATGACTAAACATCGCGTGATAGAGTTTATCTTGATGGTGACAGTGTGTGTAGTGTTAATAATGGTGAGGTGACCGAAGCATTCTTGTTCCTAGGTACGTGACGCCATCTTGATTTGACATATTTACTAGTATTTATTATTTTATTTATTTATTTTATTATTCATATGTTTATTTATATATTCTTATTTGTTAGTATTAATACCATTGGACATTTTATTATACCCAGCTAACATAATGCGACTAGTATAGCAATTAAATTACTATGTCGTCGGGGGGAGGGGGTGAGGGGGTAGGGGGGTGAGGGGTGAGAGGGTGAGGGGGTAGGGAGGTGATAAGGGGGAAGGGAGTAATGAGGGAGTGATATGACGTCACAACACATTATTATTATTATATTTTTCTTTGGTAAATCTTAACATAACTAATCCATATAAACATGAACTTAACTCATAAGATTAATGGTCGCCCGGAAACAGAAGCCGTTCAGGTGGTCTTAAGTTCCCTGGTTCGATCCCCATGTGGTCTCAGGTGTAGCGAATTTATGTGATCTAATATGTGAATTTGTCTGCAGGTGTGTGGACTCAGGTGTGATTTATGTGTACTTCTGTGTAGGTGTGTGTGTGTGTGTGTGTGTGTGTGTGCTGTTAGAATTGGTCATCCTTAAGGGTGAAGTCTTAGAGTAGGTCGTCCTTAAGGGTGAAGTAGTAGAGTAGGTCGTCCTTGAGAGTGAAGTCTTAGAGTAGGTCGTCCTTAAAGGTGAATTATTAGAGTAGATCGTCCTTAAGGGTGAAGTCTTAGAGTAGGTCGTCCTTAAGGGTGAAGTATTGGAGTAGGTCGTCCTTAAAGGTGAATTATTAGAGTAGGTCGTCCTTAAGGGTGAAGTCTTAGAGTAGGTCGTCCTTAAGGGTGAAGTATTAGAGCAGATCGTCCTTAAGGGTGAAGTATTAGAGTAGGTCGTCCTTAAGGGTGAATTATTAGAGTAGGTCGTCTTTAAGGGTGAAGTATTAGAGTAGGTCGTCCTTAAGGGTGAAGTATTAGAGTAGGTCGTCCTTAAGGGTGAAGTATTAGAGTAGGTCGTCCTTAAGGGTGAAGTATTAGAGTAGGTCGTCCTTAAAGGCGAAGTATTAGAGTAGGTCATCCTTAAGGGTGAAGTATTAGAGTAGGTCGTCCTTAAGGGTGACACACATACACACACACACACACACACACACACACACACACACACACACATTTACACACACCCACACACACACACACACATTTACACACACACACACACACACATTTACACTCACACACACACACACAAACACACACACATACAACTCCATAGTCACCCAGGAGGTAAATTGGCCTATCACAAACCACCTAACTACATAACTACCTAACTACCCTAACTTAACGAGGCTGACGCGCAGGTAGTGTCTCGAGAAGATGAATTTTAGCCAATCAGCGTCAAGGTTCAAACTACCATAACAAGGGATGGTAGTTTGGACTCCCCGCTGGTCTTTTAGTGTGTATATATGTTAATGGTCTGTACAGAAACCCCGGTGTTGTATTGTAAATAACTGCTATATTATCTTCAAGTAACTGCTATATTATCTTCAAGTAACTGCTATATTATCTTCAAGTAACTGCTATATTATCTTCAAGTAACTGCTATATTATCTTCAAGTAACTGCTATATTATCTTCAAGTAACTGCTATATTATCTTCAAGTAACTGCTATATTATCTTCAAGTAACTGCTATATTATCTTCAAGTAACTGCTATATTATCTTCAAGTAACTGCTATATTATCTTGCCTAACTGCTGCTTATAAAAGTTGCTTGAAGTGCACCTCAAAGGGTTAAATCATATTGTTAAAGGGTTACTGGTACTTAAGGGGTTAAATCATCATATAGGTAGGCTTCTCAGGGGGTTAAATCATCATATAGGTAAGCTTCTCAAGGGGTTAAATCATCATACAGGTAAGCTTCTCAAGGGGTTAAATCATCATACAGTTAAGCTTCTCAAGGGGTTAAATCATCATACAGGTAAGCTTCTCAAGGGGTTAAATCATCATATAGGTAAGCTTCTCAAGGGGTTAAAACATCATACAGTTAAGCTTCTCAAGGGGTTAAATCATCATACAGTTAAGCTTCTCAAGGGGTTAAATCATCATAGAGTTAAGCTTCTCAAGGGGTTAAATCATCTCAATCATTTACCTAAACTCCATAACGTCTCAGTGTCATTTTAATACCATTTTTATTTGACGTACATTTAATTTTTGTGGCGAATTCATAAACCATCAACTTTTAAATCTGGGTCAAGATTACAATTCCATCTCAATTTGGCGTTTTAGCCTTCACAAGATCTTGGTCATGTCGAGTATGTGTGTGTGTGACGTTATGTGTATTAAGACTCTTACCTGATTATAATGATTCTCAAACTAAATTACAGGTGAAAATATTAAGGTGAATGACATTGTCGTAATTTGTAAAGGTATTTTAATTCCTAAGTGCGGGTCGTTTTGATGTGGTGGTGGTGGAAGAGGAGGAGGGAAGGGGGTGTAGGGTGGTGGTGGTGGTGAAGGAGGAGGGAGGGGGGTGTTGGGTGGTGATGGTGGTTGAGGGGGGTAGGGTGTTGGGTGGTGATGGTGGAGGAGGAGGGAGGGGGGTGTAGGGTGGTGGTGGTGGTTGAGGGGGGTAGGGTGTTGGGGTTCATTGTGGTGGGGGGATGTTATGGTGGTTGTTGTTATTGAAGGGGTAGAGGAGGGTGGTGGGGGGGTTGCGTTGGTAATGGTTGTTGAGGGGGTCGAAATGAGTGTTGGTTCCCCCCTTCCCCCCCCCCCCCCCCACATACACATAAGGAGACAGACAGACAAACTATACCTCCACTATACCACCAAGAGAGAGAGAGAGACGCCCCCTAGAATCGGTCGATCACAGAGAAACAGAAGTTGCTCCCAGACAACGGACAAATTACCATAAGGGACGACGTTGATCACCCCGGCCCCTTCTTTAATATTCTACAGGTGCATTGTGCGGTGGGTCTCTCTCTCTCTCTCTCTCTCTCTCTCTCTCTCTCTCTCTCTCTCTCTCTCTCCTCTCGTTTTCTCAAGGTGATGTGGTGATGTTGGTCTTTCTCTCTTTCTTTCTTTCTTTCTTTCTTTCTTTCTTTCTTTCTTCGTGTCTCCTTCGCTTATTCAGCATTTGAGACGGAGGAGGGAGGTGAGAAGGGAGGGGAGAGGAAAGTTGAGGTCAGATTTGTAATTAGGCAGGAAGGCAGGTATGTGTGGTGGAAGGCAGGTATGTGTGGTGGAAGGCAGGTATGTGTGGTGCAAGGCAGGTATGTGTGGTGGAAGGCAGGTATGTGTGGTGGAGGGGTTATGTATGTATGTAGGAAGGTGTGTAAATTAATTAAGGTGTGGTTGCAGATGTGTAGTGGAAAGTGTGTGATTAGGGCGAAAACAACAGGTGTGTGGGAGAGTTACCTGGTATATATGCATGTGTGAAATTAAGAGGGCAATCTGTCAGTCATATGTGTGTGTGTGTGTGTGTGTGTGTGTGTGTGTGTGTGTGTAAGTAATTAAGAGGAAGGCCAGGAGTGTATAATTAATTAGGTCCGTTATGCAGGTATTTATGAAGAGAAGAACAGATTTGTAAATGAGGTGGATGGATACTGGACAGGTGTGTGTGTGTGTGTGTGTAGACAGGTGTGTGTGTGTGTGTGCGCGGTTAGGTTAGGTTAGGTTAGGTTAGATTAAATTAAATTAAATTAAACCTAACCCAACGCTAATCCCCTCTCTACTACCATCATTAACATTCATCCCTCCACATTCATTACTCATTCACAGGTCATGCAGACTAACACACACACACACACATACACACTTGAGGGCCTAATTTAGATATACACCTTGTTTGTCATGCAAGGCGAGGCTAGCAATTACCTTGAGATTGTCTGTCGTTGTCTGTGCGGTCAAGATGGTAGCCTACGTGTGTGTGTGTGTGTGTGTGTGTGTGTGTGTGTGTGTGTGTGTGTATGTGTGTGTGTTTCATTTTGTGTGTATTTTCCTTTTTCGTTGAGTGGGACAGAAAGTAAGAGAGAAAGAACGATCGAGAAGGAGAGAGATGAGAAATAAAAGAGAGAGAGAGAGAGAGAGAGAGAGAGAGAAAGAGAGAGAGAGAGAGAGAGAGAGAGAGAGAGAGAGAGAGAGAGAGAGAGAGCTCCACCACCCAAATATTATCCATTAAACCTTCTATAGGAATTTCTGGTGAATTTACTAAACATTACACTCAGTTTACCACCCACGTAGGTAACTCTTACTAATTAGAAACCAGGTATTTTATTGATACCTTTCCAGCGTGAGGGGGGGGGGGGGGCTTCATGTGTTCCAGTGAAGGTTTCCAGGGTCTTCTGTGAGGTTTCTTATTATTTGTGTTTGTCTGTCTGTCTGTTCATCAGGTTTTTGTTATGTATTAGTTTGTCATTCGTTTCCCGTCCTTTTATTCTCAACAACAACAACAATAATAATAATAAATGATAATAATATATATGGTAATAGAAATAAATTTACTCGTAATGGTAATTAATAACAGCTGACATGATGAAGCAATACATTAATGAATAGATAAATAACAATGTAAGTGAACAGGAAAATGAATAATTGAAGAAATAAATAAATGAATAGATAAGATCTTTAATTTGGCAGCGATACAGAGGAGGGTTACTAACCTCTTGTGTGTGTGTGTGTGTGGGCTATCGTTGACAACACCACCCCCCCCCCCTCCTTGTGTGTACATATTCCACCACGACCACAGTTAATATCACACTGTATATGCTGGGTTAGCCTCCACAGTGGCTGGTGACCGCCTGCCCTGCCTCACCACCACAGTAATTCACCCAAGACTTACCTCTGTCTCTAACACCCCCCCCCACCCCCCCAACCCCCCACCGTGTACTAACTGTCTTGTACTAACTTGGCTGATTGTGTGTTGAATTGGGACCACTAACTGTTAAAAAATAGCCAATGATTGTTGAACTGGGGCCACTAACTGCTGAATTGGGGCCACTGTTAAAAAAGAGCCAATGATTGTTGAACTGGGGCCACTAACTGCTGAATTGGGGCCACTAACTTTTGAATGGGGGTAGTAGCTGTTGTTCTGTGACCACTAACTGCTGAACAAGTGCAATAAGCATCTAAATAATTTATGACTAAGTTGATATAAGACTCGTCTCCCGTCCTAAAAAGCCCCTGGTTCGCTCACCCCCCCCCTCCTCCAGGTCCCACCCAGCTGTGAACGGGTACCTAATTTTACACTTTAGGAACTGAAGGCTGTCTAGTGCAGTGCCGCATTGTGTACTGAAGGTTCCAGACAGACAGACAGACAGAGACACAAACAAATAGACAGACAGACACAAACAGGTCAGATAGACTGATAAACAGATTGATAATGAGAAAATAACACAAAAAAATTATTAAAAATTGAGAGAGAAATAGAGAGAGACAAAGAAAGAAACTGAGGGACTGGTAGAGAGAAAATGGAGAGGGAGAAAGAGAATGAGACAGAAGAGGAGAAGGAGGTAGAAGAAGAGGAGGAGAAGGAGGTACAAGAAGAGGTGGAGGAGGAGGAGGCCAGGACAGACATCACCATGGCCATCATCATCATCATCCTGGGGAGGGGGGAGGGGGGAGGGGGAGAGGGGGAGAGAAAAGGGGGGGTTAAGGGGGTAGACTCATTCGTATGTAAAGAATCACGTTTTGGTGTAAATTAAGTCTCTCATGTAGAGGCTCCGGGCAGACCCATAATCAGAGGGGTGAGGGGAGGGAGTGAGGGAGAGGGAAGGGGGTGAGGGGAGGGGTGAGGGAAGGGGAGGGTGAGAGGAAGACTAATGATGGTCCCTGGGCTGAGGAAGTTCAAGTCAGCTACACACCTGCCTTACCTATACCTGGACTGGTCTTACACACCTGTCTAATATACCTGGTTGGTCCTACACACCTGCCTAACATATACCTGGGCTGGTCCTACATACCTGCCTAACATACCTGGTTGGCCCTACACACCTGCCTAACATACCTGGTTGGTCCTACACACCTGTCTCATTGAACTCTGACCTGTATCACCTATCTAGTTGACCTCTAACCTTCACCTCTCACCAATACTGTCCAATTTATCGCTTCTGTAACCACCACTGTAACAACCACCACTGTAACAACCACCACTGTAACTATATGGACGACACAAAAACACTGGAATGACAACAACAAAAAAATTCACCATTGTAAATATTACTCCTCAGCCATTCACCAGTGTAGGAGAATGTAGTGTGTGTCTTTGTAATACCGATGGAACGTGTGTGTGTGTGTGGGTGTTTGTTGTACCATTGGAGTGACTATTCTCTCTCTCTCTCTCTCTCTCTCTCTCTCTCTCTCTCTCTCTCTCTCTCTCTCTCTCTCTCTCTCTCTCTCTCTCATTAACTTGAGGTACTATGCACAACGCACCACCACCAACAGTGTATCCGTAAGTAGCAATTTGACTTACATAAGCATTCTGTTGGGCATACCAATTAATGCCCTTTTTTTTCATCCTCTCTCTCTCTCTCTCTCTCTATCTCTCGGTAATTAAGTTTTAGTGAGGTGGGCGGTAGTGACGGGGCGGCTCCTACCTCGCTACTACATGACTCATGACTTCAACACACAGCGCTAACGTGAATAAACCGCTCACCTGTGCTAACCACCCCCCCCCCCCCTTCTCCTCTATCCCAGGTTAATTAGAAGAGGTAAGTGGCCCGCTACAGAGTCCGGTTGGGCAGGTGTGCTCGTTGGGTGGTGTTGGTGGGTATGTGAGTGGGTTGTGGATTGGTTGTGGGTATGTGAGTGGATTGCGGGTAGGTAGCTTGATTGTGGGGATAGGAGGAGAGGTAATAGTGGGTAAAATGTGGGTGGGGGTGTGTGGGTAGAATGGATAGGTAATTAGGTGATTGACATTGGATAGCCTAGTAGTTCCTGTCGCTGTGGTGATTGTAACAACAGAGATTAGGTTCCAATCCCTGTACCACTTGCTGTATTACAATAGGACGCGTAGTTAAAATGATTAGATCTCAATCACTGTAATCACCGTTGTTATTTATACCTTGGGGTGTGAAATGACAGTGATTAGAATTCGAATCACTGTTGCTGTAGTATTGCAGTGGGTGTTATTAGAGCCCAACCATCGCGGTACTGTAACACTCTGACTGCCAATCACCTGGAGGGGGGGGGCGGCTGAGACAAGGGGGTGGAGTTTGTGGAGGAGGAAAGGAAGGGGAACAGGGTGTTATTATCCCCTCTCTCCACCCCCACCCTCACTTCCCCTACCCCCACTTCCCCTACCCCCCACTCTCTCCTCCTATCCTCACCCCACTCTGATAATAATAATGGTTGTCCCCCGTGTAACGAGGAGGGCCACAAAGGCGTGAATTTGTTTAAGGTGTAGAAGCTGTCGCCAACACAACAACCACACCCTGAGTTAACGAGCTGTCAGGGAATAGTCCGAGAAGACCGGACAACTCCCCAACTGCACTGGCTAACCATTACCCCGGAACATGATCCGCAAATCGATTAATATTCAAGTTCCCAATTACTGGGGATAGAACCCGGGTCCACTCACTTACGAGGCGAGCATGTTGACCATTACACCACAGGTCGCCACACCACTGTACACCCCCACCCACATCCCCAAGATTAATTAAGGAGTCTCCCCTCCCCTCCCCCCTCATCATACTTAAAGTGGGGGGTAGATGGGGAATGGGGGGATGATATACCCAAAATATGAGGTAGAATTTGTGAAGGATATTAAAATCAATGAAGCGCAATGTTTATCGTCTTGTCCCCACTCGACTCTGACCTCCAGCGTGATGGACTTGAGGTACAAATTCCCACATATTGTTGGGTCTTCAAGATTTGGCCTTCATAACTTAGTGGGAAATTTACATGTTAGGTTTTATACATTTTTTATTATATTGTATTTAGGCTTTGTGGTTTATTATTATTATTATTATTATTATTATTATTATTAGTTTATTTATTTATTTTATCTTGTTTAATTAAATATTTTTTGTTTGGTATTTTTCTTGTGTTATGAAATTTTATCATTGTGGAAATTTGGTATTTTGGGAAACGTAATTTGGTGAGGAATTTATAAGTTGACTCTTTTTGGATATTTTTTTTTTCATGTGGTATTTGTGTTGTGAATTTTTCTATATTTTGGGGGAGATTTAAAAATTTGTCTTAATAATCATTTGAATAATTTACGTGTTTGATATAGTATGTTCATTTGATAATTAGTTTTTAGGAAATAATTATTTTTCTGTTAACCTTTTCTTACCTGTGCTGTAAATATATCAACAAGTCGTGTGACCTTAAAATTTTCCGAAATAATGTATTGTAAATTAACATGGATTTTATTCTTAATTTGATTTTTGCCAGGGGAGAATTTTTCCATTTTTTTTTTTATTTCCTTAAAGTGTGTTAGTTTAGTTTCTTTCTGTTAATAGTTAGTTATTTTGTGATTATTTTATTATTTATGAAAAGATTTGTATGTTCATGGTTTCATTGTATTTATATAGAGGCGAATATCCTGTAACATTTATGTACAGAGACCCGATTTTATTGAAAGATGTATATAGGGACTCGATTTTATTAGCTATATTAGTAAACAATTTAGAGACCCACCACGAAATATTTAACAGCCCGAAGTAAGCCAAAACTACACTGGTGCGCTAATGACCAAGATGGCGGCTAAACAAGCGGCAGTGATAATGTGGCACTTGGTAATTACTGGCACCACGGGCGTCCCTGGAGGCTCGTTAAGACACTACAAGGCGCTGTTAACTACCTCGGTACTCTGATGGCCTCGTTACTGTGTCTGGAGGAGGGAGGAGGGTGGTGGGGAGAGAGAATAGGGGTAGGGGGGGAGTGAGGAGGGACTCTCTCTCTCTCTCTCTCTCTCTCTCTCTCTCTCTCTCTCTCTCTCTCTGTTTGGAGAAGGGAGTGTGGAGGAATATGTGTGTGTGTGTGTGTGTGTGTGTGTGTGTGTGTGTGTGTGTGTGTGTGTGTAAAAGGGCGTGAAGGGTTATCAAATGGTGACTTAATGCCTTTAAGGGGTGGATAAAAGGGGGAGGGGTGTAAATTATGGGGTGATAATAGGGATGTCAGAATACCCCTCCCCCCTTACATCCCCCCCTACTTAAGGTGTCAACAAGAGGATGGAGGTGGGGGAAGGGGAGTTATGGGGTGATGGGGAGAATGATGGTATCCTCTCCCCTCTCCCACTTCTCCCTTCCCTCTCCCACTTTTCCCTTCCCTCTCCGACTCCCCCTTCCCTCTCCCACCTCCTCCTTTTTCCTCTTCTCAACCCCGAACCCTTCCCCCACTCCTCCCCCTCACCCCCACCCCCTCACCCCCCCCCCCCCAGGTGAGGTGTCAGGTCACAAGACACAGATGTATAGTGGTGCCGCTGTGAGTGAGGTACCGCGGAGAGGTATGTCTACTAATCAATGCTAATTACATCCACAGGTACTTTTAATGCCCAGGTAATAATGACCCTCTTACCTGACCCTTCCTTGACCTGGCTCCTGGGTGGCCTGGGACATGTGTGGCGGAGAGGAGGTGACCTGAGAGGGGGGAGGGGGGGAGGATGGGGTTAGGTTAGGTTATGTATAAGAGAGGAAGGGATGCTGTTGATAACCTGTCTTCACCCCCCCCCCCTTCTTTCTTCTTCTTCCCCCTCTTTTCTTTCTCCTCCTCCTCCTCTTGTAACCCCTTAATTACCCCCTTCTTCCTCTTCCTCATCATTCCCCTCTCCCCCTCACCTTACTTCTAACATTCTATCACCCCTCTCCTCCCTCCCTCTTTATCTCTTCTTCCTCTCTCCTTCATTCTCCTTTCTCCTCAGCCCCCTCCCACCTCCCTCACTCTTAACCTTTCCATCTCCCCCTCCTCTCTCCCCCCTTCCCCCTCCCCCCCTCCCCCCCCAGAATATATCCTACCATTACGTATATTGGCAGGACCCAGGCTGTCACGACAACCCCCTCCCCTCTCCACCCCCCCCCCCTTCACCCCTACCCCTTTGGCCCCTCATCTCTCCCTATCCTCCCCCCATCTATCTTGATTCTAACGCTGTTTTTTTTTATTTGATTTTATCTGGTGAGGTTAGGTTAGGTTAAGTTTGATTAGGTTAGGATTACAGGTACAGTAATTCTTGTAAGGTGAGAGTATGATACAGTTAGACACACACAGGTACGGTAATTACCCCTATTGTGGCCGTACCCTACAGGTGAGGAGACTTAACCTAGGTGTCATGCCAGTGTAGTTACCGTCTTTGTTTATCACATTACCGTCACACAGTCCCCGTAATCATGGAGAGAGAGAGAGAGAGAGAGAGAGAGAGAGAGAGAGAGAGAGAGAGAAACCGGATTAGTGGTGAGAGAGACAGAAAGCATACACACATTAATCTCTCTCTCTCTCTCTCTCTCTCTCTCTCTCTCTCTCTCTCTCTCTCTCACGGGCGGACATGACACTTACCCATACAAAAAGTGTTTCATTGTGTTAGTGGTGGTGAGAACTGACCTAGCTGGCAACCGAGTAACAGCTGATTGTTGTTGTGGTTGTTAATGGTGGTGCTGGTGGTTATAGTTGTGGTAGTTTGTTTACATTTATCCGCATGTTTGGTTAGTCTTATTTATCTGTATGTCAACATTTTTTTATTTATCTATATATCCATTTTCCTTCCTTCCTTCCTTCCTTCTTTCCTTCCTCCTTTCTTTCCTTCTTTTTTTTTCTTTCCTCCCTCTTTCCTTTCCCTCTATTCCTTCCTCCCTGCCATTCTTCCCTCCGTCCTAAATCTCTCCCTTCCCTGCTTCCTCCCTTCTCCTTCTCCCTCCTTCTACACATCAATAAGCTCCCTCCCTCCCTCCCTCCCTCACCTCACCTCACCTTGATCTACCACCTGACGGAACTGAGGTGACTTGTGAAATTTTTAATTATCATATTAAAAGGTAAATACCAAGGTTCATTACGGGTGGAGACATGAATGGCTCTCTCTCTCTCTCTCTCTCTCTCTCTCTCTCTCTCTCTCTCTCTCTCTCTCTCGCTCTCTCCATCATCTTATTATTACACGTATTCTAATTTTTCGTAATGGTGGATCGCGAGGACACAATGGCGCATACCACGAGACAATGCGCTTATGTAATTAGTCGAAAAAAAGGCGTAATTTAAATCGCAAACAATGAGATAAAAATTTACCTCTGTGTTAATGGCGTAGTCTGAATAGTGGCGCTTATTCCTGTCTGTCTGTCTGTCTGTTTCTGTCTATGTATGTGTGTCTCTGTCTGTCTCTCTGTCTGTCTGTTGATGGTCAGGTTGTAAACATTCTTAATAACGGTGTCGGAATACTCCTTTTTAGAACCCCGCTTTAGTGAACTCCCTCTCCTGTAGGGTACTAGCTGGTTCCCTCGCTGTTTTACGAGAGAGAGAGAGAGAGAGAGAGAGAGAGAGAGAGAGAGAGAGAGAGAGAGAGTATAAGGGAAGAAATTGAAAGAGGAAGAGAGAGAGAGAAAATGTGGAAAAGGATATTATGATAAATTAGGGAACAGGTGTAAAACGAAACACGGTAATGAGACATAGGAGGCGATAACGAATAGGAATAGATAAAGGAAATGAAGTAACAGTAATAACAGTCTTTATAAAAGTGGTGAGTAAGGATAGAATGATGAATTAGGGAAGAAAATATTAAACGAATCATGGTAATAAGGTATAACATATGATAATGAAGTAATTGTGAAAAAAATAGGATAAATGTGGTGTAAAGAATGACGAAAATAGTGACAAGGAAAATTTTTAAACAAGAATGAAAGAGAATAAGACAAAAGTGATAATAATTAAGTAGAAGTTAATAAAAAACAATAACACGTGATTCTTGTTAAACTTGTGCATAGAGAGAAAAAATAAGAATAGGAAGATACAAAACAGACGATAACTAGATAACTAATAGAGAACATACGATAAATTATAATAAAAGTGAATTGAGGTGTAAAGAATAGAAATAAACACAAAAAACGTGATAAATAACAGGAAACAGTGATGGAAGAAGAATAGACGTAAACGATAATAACGTCTGAGAAGAAAACTCGGCAATAAACACATAGAAAACACAGATAAACAGAGAATAAGAGTAACTGTTGATAAATAAGTAAAAATGGTGAGAAAATTATGAAAATTGAATAAGGAAAAATGCTGATAATATATTTGTGAATAGAGGTGAAAGAAACAGTATGAATAATTAGATAAATATTGATAAAGAAGAGATATGGATTAAGTGATGTTAATATACAAGTTCATTAAGAAAGAAAGAAAACTGATAAAAGAACAAAAATAAATAAAAAAAATAATGATAAAACCGAACGGGAATAAGTAAAATAAATAAACGTATAAATAAAAGTAAAAAAAAAAAAAGAGAAATGACAAGATATATTAAAAGCAGATAATAACGAACCAGAGAAACGAAAACAGTAATAAAAGTCACACAGAAAGAAGGAAGGAAAGAGAATGAAGATATACAACAGGTGATGACAGGTAAACAGAGCAATAAAGGAGTGGTCTTAAGTATGAAGGATGATTTTAAGTGTCTAAACAAGTATTAACGAATGGGTAGAGGGAAAAATGACGATAATTCCTTGGTAAATAAGAGAAACGTGACGGATTGTGGATACGAAGGGTGATATTAGATGAAACAACCGATTAACCAAGAGATAACGAATGGGAAGAGGGAAAAAATAACGATAATAACTAGGTTAATAAGACAAACGTGACTAATTGTGGATACGAAGGGTGATAATAGATGAAACAAGTGATAAATCATGATAACAAGATAACAGTGATTGAAAGGAACAGCAAAGTAAAATGATAACGAAGAACAAAAAATAATAATACAAATATGAATAAGGTGATGACGAAGAAGGGAATAAAGAAAGATAATAAAGTTTACCTCATACTAATTAGCATAATTATTAATGAAAATTCCAATATTATGAAACAAATCCTTAATGAAAAACAAGCGGTAAAGCGAAGGTGAAAAGTAGACTTAATAGAATAACATCTTCTTGACTCTGTGTGTGTGTGTGTGTGTGTGTGAGTGTGTTACTGTATGATCCCTGTATGAACAATTTGATATAATACGTGTGTGATATCTCTCTCTCTCTCTCTCTCTCTCTCTCTCTCTCTCTCTCTCTCTCTCTCTCTCTCTCTCTCATGTTGGGTTTTCTACACAAGGTCACGTAATATTTTTTATTTATATTATTAAGCGACTGTTGTTGAATATTAATTAATCACCTTATTTTTTGTTTATGTCTTATTTTACGTTTATTTTATTTATTATATTTTATTTTATCTTTATTTTTATTTATTATTTTGCATATTATTAAGTCTCATTAGTTGAAGGTTTAGTCCTGACCTTACTTTATGGGGCATAATATTAAAGGGCAACACACACACACACACACACACACACACACACACACACACACACACACACACACCCCATTGTCTCAGGAAAGGGCGTTTTTAAAGTCTTCTGTTTGTCTTGTCTTGTGTTTTCCCGTTTTTCGTCGAGTTCACTCAAAACGTGATTACGGAATTCTGTCAGTCAGTCAGTCAGTCAGTCATTCAGTCATTTTTGCAGTCGGTCTGTGGGTGTTTCTTTTCTGTCTGTATGTATGTAATTTATCCAGTTAGTCAATCAGTGTCTCTCCGTCTGTCTGTCTGTTTATAAATATTCCCTCTGTGTACTCGGTGACGTTATGGAGTGCACGCGCGTTCGCTGTTTGTGTGTCTGTGTGAGTGCGTGCGTTACCTGCAATTTATGTTTTTGTGTGTGTCTGTGTGTATGTGCGTTCGTGCTTTACCTGAGTGTGTGTGTGTGTGTGTCAGAGAGAGAGACTGTAAGAGCGACAACGGTGTGTGTGTGTGTGTGTGTGTGTGTGTTACCGTGTTTTTCCTCCTGGTGAATGGGCTCTGTTTTTCAAGTACCATTCAGATTGTTTTCATGGCCAGGTGTCTTTGTTAGTCAAACACTGTATAATGACGGAGGCGATGACGGCGAATGGTGGTGGTGGAACAGTCTGGCGAGTTATTGGGGTCAGACGTTGTTCTTGTTAGTGATCCTCTGTTGACGCCATGATAAAGTGGTGTGGGGGTGTGGGGGGGGTTAAGTGTGGGTGTGGGGTGAGGGGGGGGTTAGGTGTGGGTGGGGGGTGGGGAGTAGTAGTTATTAATTTATTTGTTAGCTTTAATATTATTTGTTACTATTGTTATTATATATATTGTTTTTGTTATTATTTTATTATTACACACACAATACCTTTAATATTCTAGTTAACGTTATTTTCCACACTAATTACCACACAGCTTCTGAGTTCCGCCAGGTGAAGTAGTGGGGGGGGGGGGCTGGTGTGTCGCTAGGTAGTACGTGAGGGAAGGAAGGGGGGAGGGAAGGAAGGGGGATTGAGGGGGAGGGGAGGCAGACGTGACCATAACCAGTGTTCTGTATGCGTGAAGTGCATTTGTTTTTGTACAGTTTAACCTAACGCAGGTAAACACGCATACCTGTATTAGGGGGAGGGTGTGTGTGTGTGTGTGTGTGTGTGTGTGTGTGTGTGTGTGTGTGACAGAGAAAGAGATGTGTACTACGTTTAGTTAAATAATGAATTAATCTCTTGAGTACAATATAATCGTACTCAAGGGGTTAAAATAAATTAGTACTCTCCTCCATTGCACTCCATGGTACTCAAGGGGTTAAATTATTCCTTTAATAAATTTATATTGTTATTATACTGTAATTAAGTCAGTAGTAATTTGTTCTCTGTTCTTGTTATTTCAGATGAACTGTTCAACGGAGGACTCGAGAACAAGGAGCTACTATAACAGGTGAGCGAACAATTAATTTATTGATTGTTTATTACGTCAGTCAGCCGCCATCTTGATGTCTAAGGGTTGGCGACCACAGCCCTCCACATTATTTTTTTTTATTAATTTGTATACAGTGTACGTATCACATGTAGGTATACAAACAGTGCAGGTATACATACAGTGTACCTAGACAGTGCCGGTATACAGTCTACCTAGAAAGTGCAGGTATACAAACAATATACCTAGACAGTGCAAGTATACAAACAATATACCTAAACAGTACAGGTATACAAACAATATACCTAGACAGTACAGGTATACAAACAATATACCTAGACAGTACAGGTATACAAACAATATACCTAGACAGTACAGGTATACAAACAATATACCTAGACAGTACAGGTATACAAACAATATACCTAGACAGTACAGGTATACAAACAATATACCTAGACAGTACAGGTATACAAACAATATACCTAGACAGTACAGGTATACAAACAATATACCTAGACAGTACAGGTATACAAACAATATACCTAGACAGTACAGGTATACAAACAATATACCTAGACAGTACAGGTATACAAACAATATACCTAGACAGTACAGGTATACAAACAGTATACCTAGACAGTGCAGGTATACAAACAATATACCTAGACAGTACAGGTATACAAATAATATACCTAGACAGTACAGGTATACAAACAGAGGTAAACAGGTAAGTCAATTTAGCCAAAGCTAAACAACAAAGATTAACATAATTACATCACATTACACGACCTTAACTTGTAATTAACCTGTAATTAACATGCACTAATTACATTACCGTAGAGTGACATTATCGCGTATATACAGTAATTACTTTAGGGCGTGACGTCATCCTTACGTATAAGTAAGTATTGCACCTGACAGATTCATTACTTATAATTGTTAAGTAATTCTGAACGATATCATTATGAAGGACGTTATCATATGATTATATTACTTAAGAGTATAAGTGTCCTAAGATTACTTCACAAGTCAGGGCGCTATCAGATAATTACCTCACCTGCACCTCACCTGCACCTCACCTGTACCTCACCTGCACCTCACCTGCACCTCACCTGTACCTCACCTGCACCTCACCTGCACCTCACTTTATAAAGACAATAATGGCGTGAGGAATAATGTTGTCGTGTTGTTGTTTTAAGCTATGATGACGTTATCACCTAAGTACACGCCCTCACGACAACATTATCACGTAATTACAGTACTGTTTAATGACGTAATGGGAATGGGGTAAAGGAGAGAAGAGTGAGGGGGTGGTAGAGAGAGTGAGGGGGTGGTAGAGAGAGTGAGGGGGTGGTAGAGAGAGTGAGGGGGTGGTAGAGAGAGTGGGGGGGGTGGTAGAGTGTGAGAGAGAGAGAGAATAAGGGGGTTGGGTTGTTGAGAGAGGGAGAGTGAGAGGTGAGGGAGGTAGTGAGGGAAGAGAAATGTGAGGTAAAGAGTGGAGAGAAAGAGAGAGAGGTAGGGAAGAGGAGGAAATATAAAAGATTAAAAGAGGGAATTGTAAAGGTGGAGAACACACACACACACACACACACACACACACACACACACACACACACACACACACACACACACACACACACACACACACACTGTCATACAACACAATACAACTTAGTCATCATGAACCGAACAAAAATGTAAATTGCCGAATCTTCCTCATAACAAACTGTCTCACTAACTGTATGATTACCTGTATAACTGTCTCTCTAACTAACTGTATCACTGTCTAACTGTCTACGTAACTGTCTCAAACATTCACCCACGATACAGTTCCCATTTCAATAACTTGCAAATTCACGGTAATTACTCGTCAATTTCCTAGTCAGTGGCGATTTCCCCCTTCCTCCTTCCCCCTCCCCTCCCCTCCCCTCTCCTCCCCTTCCCCCTTCTCCTCCCCTTCCCTTACCCCTTCCCCTCACCTCCCCTTCCCTTCCCCCTTCTCCTCTCCCCAGTCAGCCTTATGGTCAGGTCTAGATTTTGGCTGAGTCGATTATGATGACCAGTGGAATTCATATCATCATGCCTGTGTGTGTGTGTGTGTGTGTGTGTGTGTGTGTGTGTGTGTGTGTGTGTGTGTGTGTGTGTGTGCTTCTCTTTATTCTTTCTCTCTTTTACTCTCTATCTTTACTCTCTATTTTATGTTGGGGGAATCGTTCTTATACGTAAAAGAAAGAGAGGGTATTATAATCTCTCTCTCTCTCTCTCTCTCTCTCTCTCTCTCTCTCTCTCTCTCTCTCTCTCGCATTAAACTCATAAAAAAAGAGAAAACAGAGAGAGAGATAGAGAGAGTCGACCACGTACCATTACTTGTTATATATCGATTTTTTTTCCAATGGCCTTGACAGATGTTGAAGAATGTATGTGTCGTTTTAGCCGTCACTCACCCCACAAACTAAACATACGGACACAAACATACGGACACAAACATACGGACACAAACATACTGACGCAAACATACGGACGCAAACATTCGGACACAAACATGCGGACACAAACATGCGGACGCAAACATGCGGACGCAAACATACGGACGCAAACATACGGACACAAACATACGGACACAAACATACGGACACAAACATCTTCACTAACAAGAGGGAACTCCCAATAGCAACAAATTGATGGATACAACCACAAGCACAAACAAACAAACACGTTATAAACACACCCACATACCAAACAAACTAACACAAACAAACAAATAGGTTACAAACATACACAAGCAAACTAGCACAAACACAAATACGTTATAAAAACATAAACAAGTTACAAACACACCCACAAACCAAACAAGCTAAGATAAACAAACAAACAAAAAGTTCCAAACTCATCTACACACCAAATTAACTAACACAAACACTTTACAAACACACACACACACACACACACACACACACACACACACACACACACACATACACACCAAACAGAAACAAACAGAAACAAACGGAATCGTCGACCCAACCACATTACAACGAGGAGGAAAAACAGACAATATTTCCTTCAGTAAAGTATAAAAAAATATAAAAATAATGATTACAAATAATAATAAAAAACTAATATTAAAGAAGGAAAAGAATAAGAGTGAACTATAGTCAGAACTGAACTACGTGTAGAAATAATTATTGATGTGGCATACGTGTGGTCCTGGTACCCTCTCCCACACCACCCCCCTCCCCCACCCTCCCCACCCCCCCCCCCCCACCCACACCACCCCCCTCCCCCACCCTCCCTACCCCACACAACCCCTCCCCCACCCTCCCCACCCCCCTCCCCCACCCTCCCCACCCCCCTCCCCCACCCCCACCACCCCCTTCCCCCACCCCCACCACCCCTCTCCCCCACCCTCCCCACCCCCCTCCCCCACCCTCCCCCCCCCTCCCCCACCCTCCCCACCCCCCTCCCCCACCTCCCCACCCCCCTCCCCACCCTCCCCACCCCCCTCCCCCACCCTCCCCATCCCCTTCCCCCACCCTCCCTCTTTCCTCCACTTCTTTCCCCCTTCCCTCTTCTTTCCCTTCTACCCCCCCTCCCCATTATATTTTTTTACCCCCTCCACTCCCCTTCTTTCCCCCCTCCCTCCCGCTTCTCACTCCCTCCACCCCTTTTCTTACCTCTTCAGTATAATAACGTTACTCAAGGGGTTAAGTCATCGTACTCAAGGGGTTAAGTCATCGTACTCAAGGGGTTAAGTCATCGTACTCAAGGGGTTAAGTCATCGTACTCAAGGGGTTAAGTCATCGTACTCAAGGGGTTAAGTCATCGTACTCAAGGGGTTAAGTCATCGTTCTCAAGAGGTTGAAAGGGTTTTGCTTAGTTAATGCATTACACCAACAACAACAACAACAACAACAACAACAACACACACATACACGTGGGTTAGGTTAGGTTACGTGATCTGCTGGAGGGTGTGGTGGTTGTGGTAGTGTAGGATGGTTGATTGTGGTGGTGGTAGTGATGATGGTGGTGGTTGTGGTGGTAGATTGTGGTGGTTGTGGTAGTGTAGGATGGTTGATTGTGGTTGTGGTAGTAATGATGGTGGTAGTGTTGGATGTAGTGGTGGTGGTGTGGAATGGTATACGAAGGTAATGATATAGAAGGAGGGTGTGGCAGAGGTGTGGTAAAGGTGTGATGCAGGGTGTGGTCGAGGTGTAGTGGAGGGTATGGTAGAGGTGTAATGCAGGGTGTGGCAGAGGTGTAATGCAGGGTGTGGTAGAGGTGTAATGCAGGGTGTGGCAGAGGTGTGGTGAAGGGTGTGGTAGAGGTGTAATGCAGGGTGTGGCAGAGGTGTAATGCAGGGTGTGGCAGAGGTGTGGTGGAGGGTGTGGCAGAGGTGTAATGCAGGGTGTGGTAGAGGTGTAATGCAGGGTGTGGCAGAGGTGCAATGCAGGGTGTGGTAGAGGTGTAATGCAGGGTGTGGCAGAGGTGTGGTGAAGGGTGTGGCTGGCCCTCTGCTGTGCCTGCCAACACGTCCCTGACCCTCTTGTGGTATTATAAGTACGTGAGCCTCTTGAATTTCTCCCCTCCAGTGTGTGTGTGTGTGTGTGTGTGTGTGTGTGTGTGTGTGTGTGTGTGTTTCACCTTCCCATCCTTCCCAATCTCTCCCTCTCCCATCACTCTCTCTTCCCCTCCCTCCCTTCCTCTCCCTTTCTCGCCCCCACTCTCCCTCCCCCTCCCACTCTCCCTCCCCCTCCCCCCAGTTTCCCTTTCCCCTTCCGCTCTCCCCTCCCACTCTCCCCTCCCACTCTCCCTCTTCCTACTTTACGTATTCATTAAGTGGTTCTCTCCTTCACATAAGTACAAGGGAAAGTTCACAAGTCAAGGCTAAATCGTGATTAAATGGTCACGCCTGGGAGAGAGAGAGAGAGGGGGGAGGGGGGTAGGGAGGGAGGGAAATTGTGAGAGGAAGAGGGAGACTGGGGGGAGAGATGGATGAAGGGAAGGAGGGAGATTGAGGGAATGTGGAAGAAAGCAGGAGAGAGAGAGAGAGAGAGTAGGAGGGTGGCAGAGAGGGCGAGGAAGATACAGCTATGAACAGAAAATTAAACCGAATTGAGTAGAGCAAATATTCTTGTATCCGTCGAGTGAAAATCTCTCTCTCTCTCTCTCTCTCTCTCTCTCTCTCTCTCTCTCTCTCTCTCTCTCACACACACACACACACACACACACACCACACCTCCCCCCCCCCCACACACACGCACAACATACTCCGTTACAAACATTCACACACACACATACATACACACACCTATAAGAATGTTGAAATGTTTCCAAATGACTTCACCAAATGTCACTCTTTAGATATGCAAAAAACACGTACACACACACACACACACACACACACACACACACACACACACACACACACACACACACACACACACACACACACACACACGTGACGAACCGCCCTCTCCTACTTGTTTCCTTCAACCTCAAGAGTTATATATTATACTGTGCTGTAAGTTGACGCTGGGCAGGGCAGGCAGGCGTGTTCCCGTTGTGTGTACGTGAGCTGTCATGTACGTGTGTGTGTGTGTGTGGGTTTAGTTTTGGTGTATGTGTATGATTGTGCATGTTTGTGTGTGTGTGTATTGTGTATGAGGGAGGTAAGGGGGGTATTGAGGAAAGAAGGAAGAGAAGGAGAGGTAAAGAAGGAATGGTTAGAAGTGAGGGGGAGGAAGAAGGAGTAGGGAAGTGGAAGGGAAGGGGGAAGGAAGGGGAAGGGGAAGAAAAAGAAGAAGGAGGTGGAACGGGGAGGAGAAGGAAAGAGGAAGGGGGGGAGGAAAGAGGAAGAGGGAGGAGGAGGAGGAAGGGAAGGGCGGTAAAGGTGATAACACAGACAAGTCTTCCCCTCAGGACACATGCAAATTACCCCACGCTCACACCTCATTATGTGTACGTGGGCATAACACACACACACACACACACACACACACACACACACACACAACGTCATTGTCTGTATATGTGTGTTGGCTTTTTGGAAGAGAGAGAGAGAGAGAGAGAGAGAGAGAGAGAGAGAGAGAGAGAGAGAGAGAGAGAGAGAGAGAGAAAAAAAAATTGAAGAATAATGTATAAGGAAGAATTGAAGATTGAAAAGGAAAGGTGATAATAAAGAGATAAGGAACGGTTAAGGAAGAAGGAAGAGAGTGGCTGAACAGGGAAGAAAGGAAGGAAGGAAGGAAAGATGGGGGTATGGGAAGAGGAAGGTAGGGAGGGAAGAAAAGGTAGAATGAAGGAGGTAGACAGATAGGGAGGAGGAGGGAGAGAAGGATAGAAATAGGGTCGGATGGAAGGGAGGAGACACAAGGAGGAAGGAATGGGGGAACAGAGAGAGAGAGGAAGACGAGAAGTCAGTAGGAGGAAGGGAAAAACTGGAGGGAGGTAATGAGAGAGAAAGGGAGGGGGGGGGGGCAGAAAGAAGGAAGGAGCTACATCACTCTTCCTAACCCTCCTTCCCTTTCCTCCCCTCCCCTTCCCTCTTTTCCCCTTCCCTCCCCTACCCTAGCACCCTCCCCTCCTCTCTCCTACCTTACCTCCCCTACCCTCGCACCCTCCCCTCCCCTCCCCTTCCCTCCCCTACCCTAGCACCCTCCCCTCCTCTCTCCTTCCTTACCTCCCCTACCCTCGCACCCTCCCCTCCCCTCCCCTTCCCTCTTTTCCCCTTCCTTCCCCTACCCTAGCACCCTCCCCTCCTCTCTCCTACCTTACCTCCCCTACCCTCGCACCCTCCCCTCCCCTCCCCTTCCCTCTTTTCCCCTTCCTTCCCCTACCCTAGCACCCTCCCCTCCACTCTCCTACCTTACCTCCCCTACCCTCGCACCCTCTCCTCCCCTCCCCTTCCCTCTTTTCCCCTTCCCTCCCCTACCCTCCCCCCCCTCCCCCTCCCCCCGCTCTTTCTCATCTACATGATTACGTGTTGACGGTACTCGCTGTTGTCGGATTCGTTTTATGCGAGTGGTCATTATAAGCGGATTGTTTCTTTTCCTTTTATTTTTTTTTACCCAACACCCGGACATTAATCGAGTGGTAATGACACTACGGTGGTTCGGATACCGCCCCTCCATGTCATTACGGTAATAGTGCCAAATTGTGCCCCGGCCGGTTACAACAAGCGACAGATGATATTAACCGGAGGCACCGAGAACCTGATCTGCATGATTACATAGGACGAGATTGGTACATGAATCGGCTATCATTATCATCCTGGGCTCCCTCCCTCCCTTCCTCCCTCCCTCCCTCCCTCCCTCCCTCCCTCCCTCCCTCCCTCCCTCCCTACCTCCCTCCCTCCCTATCTCCCTATCTCCCTCCCTCCCTCCCTATCTCCCTCTCTCCTTCCCTCCCTCCCTCCCTCCCTCCCTCCCTCCCTCCCTCCCTCCCTCCCTCCCTCCCTACCTCCCTCCCTCCCTATCTCCCTCCCTCCCTCCCTATCTCCCTCTCTCCCTCCCTCCCTCTCTCCCTCCCTCCCTATCTCCCTCTCTCTCTCCCTCCCTCCCTCCCTCCTCTATTCTCCGTCTCCCACATATGAATGCATCTTAACCGGTTGACATAAGTTTTAAATACTGTCATATGCGGCCCAATATGGCGTCAGAATTATACCGAGACTCTCTTTAACTTCTTACCTGGTACCTTCACTTAATATCAGTTAGGAGACTAAGTTGACGTTGGGTTTATTTTTGGTATCTATTGTGTTTTATTCAGAAGAGTGTGTGTGTGTGTGTGTGTGTGTGTGTGTGTGTGTGTGTGTGTGTGTGTGTGTGTGTGTGTTGCTAAGTGAACGTGTTTAATTATGTCTAGTAGAGTCTTAGTATAATGTTGACGCCATCTTGAGAAGTATATTGTTGTACTGAAGCTTACGTGAACCTGTTAGCTAGTTAGTTAGTTAGTTAGTTAGTTAGTTAGTTAGTTAGCTAGTTTAGTTAGTTAGTTAGTTAGTTAGTTAGTTAGTTAGTTAGTTAGTTAGTTTACACCTCCAGTCACGACTTTTTACCGTAAGAACCTCCGACAATTGCACCTTAGGCTGTGAGTCGGGTCGGGTCGGGTCGGGTCGGGTCGGGTCGGGTCGGGATAGGAATGGTTTCTTTCTGACCGACTTCGCACCCCTTCTTGATCTTAGTAATTTAGGAGACTTCAATGCCCAGGTAGGTAGTTATGGTATGGGTTGTGTGAGCAGGCTACCCCCGGCGTATGACCCCTGGTGGTTAGCATGCAAATTGAGGTGATTATCTACCCTTAAACTACGTCGGGCTCCGCGGGAGATCTAAATTGTGTGGGAGGGAAGGTGAGAGGAGGAGGGGGGGAGAGGCAGGGAGGAAGGGAAGGGTCTATAGAGGGAGGGAGAGAAGGAAGGAGAGAGGGAAAGGGACAGGGAAGAGAGGGGGAAGTAGAGGAAAGAGGGGGAGGGAAGGAAGGCCTCACCCTGCGGTACTCCTCCTCTCCATCGGGGCGTTGTATCAGAGGCAGGAGCTGGTGGTCGTAACTCGGACTACATCAATACTGTGCTGTGCTGCCGTATATGGCCAGAGTGTGTGACCCCCACCTGTGTGACGCCACCTGCTACTGCTGGTGACCTTGCTGCTAGTAGTCTGCTGTTATATGGCTGTAGTTGTTGCTCAGAAGAACCACGGCTGTTACTGTTACTACGATACTTATGTTACTACTGACGGCACTGTAGCGGGTGTTCCGTGGCTGCTGTTACCACCGACAACGGCAGCAGCGGCGAGGTTGAGCTGTCTCATGGTCACACGTGTCGTGTTTTTGTTGTAGAGGCCTGATGTTGTGATACTGGAGACGTGTGTGTGTGTGTGTGTGTGTGTGTGTGTGTGTGTGTGTGTGTGTGTGTGTGTGTGCGTGTGTTGGATTTTTAGGCTCCGCACATATGTTACGTACAGACACATACATACTGTACAAATACCCACGGATGCACAGATGGTTATGAACGCGCGCCAAAAGATATACTTGCGCGCCCACACACACACACACACACACACACACACACACACACACACACACACACACCTTGATCTATTTTCTTTTTATATTTTGTTCTGATTCTTATTCTCATTTCGCTTTTCACCTCTTCCTCTTCCTCCTCCTCCCCCTTTAAATTTCTTCCTCTTTCATATCTTCCCAACTCCTCTCTCTTATACTATTCCTTCTTCCCTCCTCTCCTCCCTATTTCCCTTCTCCCCTCTTTCTTTCCCCCATCCCTCTCTCCCTTTCTTCAGTCCAACTGCACCGTCCCCCACCCCTCCCTGCTTCCCCCCACCCTTCCCCCTCACCCCTCCCCTTCTCCCCCTCACCCCCACCCCTCCCCCTCTCCCTCTCCCCTCACCCCTCTCCCCCCACCCCTCCCCCTCACCCCACAACAGTTAACACCATCATGTAGAGCGTTACTTTGGTCCCACCTAACTGTGCCCCCTAATGGTCTATCACAGGTAGGGGTGTGAAGGTGTCGCACGAGTGGTGGGGGAAGGGAGGGGGAAAAGGGGGTTGGAGAAGGAGGAGGGGGGTTGAAGAGGAGGGAGGGAATGGGAGGTCATGCATGTTAAGTTGTTATGTGTGTGTTGTCAAGTGCAGTGTCTTGTTTTGTATGTTATGAGACTCTCCTCCAGTTTTGCTCTTTCTACTCTCATTTATTTACTCGTTCTTCTGTTCTCTTTATTCTTTTTTCTCACTTCTCTCTCTCTTCATTTATCTCTTCTATTTATATCCTCTCCTTTTCCTCCCCTTCTCTTCTCATTTTTTCTTTCCCTTCCTCCTCTGTATATGTTACCCCTCTTTCTATTTTCTTCCCTCATTATCCCCCCTCTTTCCCCCCTCTTCATCCCCTCATGCTACTACTACTCCTTTCTTCCTCCTCCCATCACCTCCCTCCCATCACCTCCCTCCCATCACCTCCCTCCCATCACCTCCCTCCCATCACCTCCCTCATCGTCCCCATCATCATTGCGAATTGGTGAAAAATCAGATCCACTTTGGTACTCATTGTAACGATTGTGGTGGAGAACAGCGCCAACTACACAACCACACACGCACGGACGCACCTTACCTCCCCCCCCCCTTTCCCCCTCCTCCCCCTTCCCCCTCCTCCCCCTTCCCCCTTCTCCCCCTTCTTCCTCTTCATCCCCCCCCCCACACACACACTTACACACTTGCCTTACCTCCTCCCCCCTCTCCCCTCCTCCAACACACACTTACCCCTACCCCTCCTCTCCCCCTCTCCCTTCCCCCCAGATGCTGAATTAAGCTACAAACGCACTAATGTACCCCCCACTTACACCCCTCCCCCCCCCACCTGCACCCTCCCCACTGCTTTTACACCACCCGCTAAAACTTTCATATGAAGCACTAACGCACCCACAGACACACCCCTTCACCCCACCCCCTCCCCCCTCCCTCACCCCGATCTATGCTTACAACATACTAACACACCCACGGATCCAACACCCCGAGAATGCACACGCACGCACGCACGGACGGACGCACCTGGACCCCGCTGGAACGCACGGTGTGATACTTACTTGTACAGTCACGGTGAAAATACTCGGGGCTCGGCAGGGGGCTGGATAGTGAGTCTCTATTACCTGGGTTACTTACACAGGTAATTCGTTGCCCGTTGCCCCTCTCCCCCGTTACCCCGTCCCCCCGTTGCTCTGTCCCTCCCGTTACCCCGTCCCCCCGTTGCTCCGTCCCTCCCGTTACCCTGTCCCCCAGTTGCCCCATCGCCCCGTTGCCCCATCCCCCAGTTGCCCCGTCCCCGTCCCCCCGTTACTGAGAGTGAGGCAACGCCCAAAGCCCAGTATTTGTTACATTAGTTAAGATTATCCCCATAAATTTCCCGTCAAATGATAATGGAGACGCTATGGAGACTGTCCAATAAATTCCGACAGTAATTGACGGTGAGACATTATTACTCTACTGTCTATTTACCGTTAATTGACAATGGAATTTGACGGTCGAATATTAGTCAATGATCTGAGTGGAGCTAATCTCTGTGATCGGCTCTCGGGCTGGTGATTCATATACTTCAAAGATTCTTACGGTAAAAAAAATAGACTTACTGATGCTTGATTCATACTCTTAGTCTCTTACGGTAAAACAATGACTTTCTCAGGTGTGTGAACTAATTAAACTTACTGACATAACCTTCGACAGGAAATTAAATTCTCAAAGGTTCTTATCAGGTAAATTTACACACCAACACACATCTAAGTAAACAAACACTAGAAACAACATCGGTGTTTGTTTGTGTTTATACTTTGTTTACGATCATGACTTGTTTACAAACATTGATGTATCAGCTGATTGGTGCCTTTCTTGTGAGTGTAAGGTTGTTTTTCTTTCTATTGCAGGTGAGGTTACCGACGTTACTGACACCTGGAGGAGTGAGTGAGTACCTTTATAGCATTGTATTGATTTTAGTTATCTGTTGTTATTAGTACTAGTAATTAAATTATTTCTTATATATAATTGAAAAAGAAGAAATTATTAAGCGTTTGTGTCGTAATTTGATGATAATTAATTTAAAAAAATCATAATGTATTCTTGAAAAAACTCCATATTATAGTTAACCCTTACGCGCGCGCGCACACACACACACACACACACACACACACACACACACACTATGAAAGGATACAGAAGTTAATTATGTTAATCGCGTAACGTAAAATTAAGACAAAAAATAAATAAATAAAATCTTAATTAGTTTCCCTTCTGAGTTTAATTATCATAAAATTCACCAAAATTACCGGCCCCGTTTTAATGAAGTTGTCTTATGGAAGCAGAGCGTATCCGGCACGTTCACAGGCGTTCGTGACCGGCACCGGTATATTAAGCCGTAAAGAACCGGTTACCTGTGTTCGGATATACCTTACTTACTATCCGAACTTGAAGAATGATTAAGTTCCGTTCGGTTAAGTCATAATTCTTCATCCGTTCGTGACCGGTTACCTGGTAAAGTTCCGTCCGGTTAAGTTATCATCCCTCATCCGTTCGTGACCGGCAGTGGCAAAGCTTTAAGAACCGGATATTG
Source organism: Homarus gammarus (assembly GCA_958450375.1). NCBI lineage: Eukaryota > Metazoa > Arthropoda > Malacostraca > Decapoda > Nephropidae > Homarus > Homarus gammarus. The sequence continues at coordinate 566,626 of CAUDMG010002176.1, read as the reverse complement.
AGGCCTTAAATATACACCGGGTACTTTGTCTACCTGAAGTCATCCGGAAAGTGGTAATATTTTGTTGTGTGTGTGTGTGTGTGTGTGTGTGTGTGTGTGTGTGTGTGTGTGACAGTTTGTGCGATAATGAAACTACCTCACCACCACCACCACCACAACCACCACCACCACCGTCACCACCACCGTCACCACCACCGTCACCACCACCACCGTCACCACCACCACTACCACCACCACCGTCACCACCACCACCACCACCACCACCGTCACCACCACCACCACCGTCACCACCACCACCGTCACCACCACCACCGTCACCACCACCACCACCACCGTCACCACCACCACCACCGTCACCACCACCACCACCGTCACCACCACCACCACTGTCACCACCACCGTCACCAAGGGGGTCAAACCTTCACGTATCACAGGAGCAAAAACAACAATCGTAGACGTTAGTGTAGATTAAACAACCCGTCTACCCCAAGTTAAGGCGTCCAGGAGTGCCGGTCTAGGGGAGAGGGGAGAGGGAAGGATATGGAGTGGAAGAGGAAAGGGATTGGAGAGGAGGAGAAGGAAAAAGAGAGAGGAAGGCAATGCGAAACGAGAGGCAGTAGAGGTGGGGTGAGGGGTGGAGGAGGAGGAGGAAGGGGAAGGAGGAGGAAGGGGGAGGAGGAGGAGGAAGGGGGATTGGAAAGGGGAAGAAGAGATTAAGTGAGATTATTACCTTACAGTTTAGACCCTGGGGAGTTCTGGGGTAGAGGGAAGTGGGGAGAGAAGAGAGGAGTGGGAGTGAAGGTAGAGAGAGAGAGAGGAGTAGAAGGAAAGGAAAGGAGAGTGGAAGGAAGGGGAGGGGGATGAGAGTGAAGGTGCAGAGCAAGTTTAAATTCTGCCCCACATCCATAAACACAGCAACTCTCTCTCTCTCTCTCTCTCTCTCTCTCTCTCTCTCTCTCTCTCTCTCTCTCTCTCTCTCTCGGCCTCATTACGCGGTACGATAGAATGATTGTGGTGATCTTGGTGGCGGGATTGCTGTGTTTGGGGGTCCAGTAGAGGGGTGTTTGAGGGCTAAAACTCTGATTGACCCTCTGTTGAATATTGAATCGTGGCTTGTTATTATGTTTTATTTTGTGTTTTTATGTTTTTTGTTGTTTTGCTTTTTTTTGTTGTGTTTTTTATAATAAATTTTAAGCTGTGTTTTTTTTATTTTGTTTTTTTATTTGACATTTTAAGCTGTGATTGTTCTGTTTGTTTATTTCTCCTTCGAGGACTTGTGGGTTGCCTTCTGTCGTGGTGTATACAGTATAGTAACCCCGTGGCTCTGTGATTACCATGGTTATAGAGAGGAGGAACTATGGTTGGTGAGATACTCTGGTAGTGGGGGGGGGGGGGGAGTTTTATGTCAGGTAAGTATATGTAGACACAGGTATTCATATGTAAATTATTGCTACCGTTTATAGTACTTAACCTCTCTCTCTCTCTCTCTCTCTCTCTCTCTCTCTCTCTCTCTCTCTCTCTCTCTCTCTCTCTCTCTCTCTCTCTCTCTCTCTCTCTCTCTCTCTCTCACACACACACACACACACACATTTGGTTCCTTAATTTACTAGACGTGTTGAGAAAGATTTTAGAGAGAAAGAGAGAGAGAGAACATTGTCTTTGCTATCCCCCTCTTCCTTTCCTCCCTCCTCACACTTCTCCTAACTCCTCCTACCTTCCCACACTCCTTCTCCTACCTCCCCACACCCCCACATCACAGGTTTCCGCTATGCAGAGTGGCGTAAGTTGGTTAAATTATCTAAAGGGATCATGAACCCTGAAACTGCATAATTATTTACTTCTGTTCCATCCGGTTTTGTGTGTGTGTGTGGAAAGGTGAGGAAAGGGATGGGAAAGCGTGTCCGGGTAAGAGAAAGAGATAAAGGGATAGATTGAAAAGAAAAACAAAGAGAGAGAAGGAGGGTAAGGGTAAGGGAGAGAGAGAGAGAGAAGTGAGATGGTGGAAAGGTAAGGGGTGATGGAATGAGTGAAAGAAAGAGAGAGAGAATAAAGAAAACCACAAAGAGAAGAAGCGAGAATATAACCTCTAGGTACAGGACGTTGCTGCAGGTCAGATTCTACCAGGTCGTGTCAGGTTGCAGGTCAGACTCTACCCGGTCGTGTCGTCGTGTCAGGTTGCAGGTCAGACTCTACCAGGTCGTGTCAGGTTGCAGGTCAGACTCTACCAGGTCGTGTCGTCGTGGCAGGTTGCAGGTCAGATTCTACCAGGTCGTGTCAGGTTGCAGGTCAGACTCTACCCGGTCGTGTCGTCGTGTCAGGTTGCAGGTCAGACTCTACCAGGTCATGTCGTCATGGCAGGTGACAGGTCGTGCCAAGTCATTGGTGCTGTGATGAACGGCACTCGTCCACGGCTGATAATAACGTCCCATTGTTCACCCTCGCCTGAATTTCCAGGACCTTCCAGAGGATTGATATTCCAGGAAATTGCTGAGCCTGACTGTGTAAGTTCCAGGACCTTCCAGAAGAGATTCCAGAAGTTCTAGGACCTTCCAGAAGAGATTCCAGAAGTTTCAGGACCTTCTAGAAGAGATTCCAGAAGTTCCAGGACCTTCCAGATGAGATTCCATAAGTTCCAGGACCTTGTAGCAAAGATTTTAGAACTTCCAGCATCGATTTTAGGATTAAAAAAAAAAGATTATGAAACTAAGAAGATGTTCCAGAAACAAATCCATTCAAACACCCTACAGATTCCAGAAGTTCCAGGAAATTGTACTCATAGTAAACTTTCCTGGACAATTTAACTAATATTCCAAAGGCAGGACGTAGAGTTCTTCTTCTTCTTCTTCGTCTTTCTTTTTCTTTCTTACTTTTGTTCTTCTTTATTGTTGTTGTTTTGTTGCTGTTCTTTGTTCTTATTTCTTCTTCTTCTTCTTCTTCTTCTTCTTCTTCTTCTTCTTCTTATTCTTCGTTTTCTTTCTCTATATTTATTTCCATCTTTTTCCTCCTCCTTCACTTTTTATTCACTATAATTATATTCCTCATATCTCTCTCCTATTTCCTCTCTCTTTCCTTTCATCAACGTTTCCCGTGTGTGTGTGTGGCGGAAAATAATTTACTGTCTCATCCGGATTATGCATTTTTTTTAAAGTTTCCACGAGGTGCCAGTTGCTATAAGTGCTCAAGGTAATCAACAGGTGAGCTTCCAGTGCTTAAGGTAATCATCAGGTGAGGTTCCAGGGCTTAAGGTAATCATCAGGTGAGGTTCCAGGGCTTAAGGTAATCATCAGGTGAGGTTCCAGGGCTTAAGGTAATCATCAGGTGAGGTTCCAGGGCTTAAGGTAATCATCAGGTGAGGTTCCAGGGCTTAAGGTAATCATCAGGTGAAGTTCCAGGGCTTAAGGTAATCATCAGGTGAGGTTCCAGGGCTTAAGGTAATCAACAGGTGAGGTTCCAGGATACGGTAGAGGCCAAAAGCAATGATGGGAGCACTTGAAGGGTCCATAAGCCTTATTGTTGGGAGGAGGAGGTCTTACGTGATGTCAGGATCGTGTGTGTGTGGGGGGGGGTGTTATGCCTCTCTCTCTCTCTCTCTCTCTCTCTCTCTCTCTCTCTCTCTCTCTCTCTCTCTCTCTCTCTCTCTCTCTCTCTCTCTCTCTCTCTCTCTCAGAAAAGTCTTCCTATTCGCTTTATTTATATATTTACATAACACACACACACACACACACTCTTCTCTCACTTAGCTTCTCTCACTAGCTTCTCTCACTTAGCTTCTCTCACTTAGCTTCTCTCACTAGCTTCTCTCACTTAGCTTCTCTCACTAGCTTCTCTCACTAGCTTCTCTCACTTAGCTTCTCTCACTAGCTTCTCTCACTTAGCTTCTCTCACTAGCTTCTCTCACTAGCTTCTCTCACTAGCTTCTCTCACGAGGTTCCAGGAGTCTAGTGTTGATTTCCATGACCTGCCTTGAGCCTCTCCAGGAACTCCCAGCTGAGCATGATCAAGCTTTCCATGTCGGCACACTCAAGGCTTTACGGCAGCTTAACCCTTTATGAATTTACCTGTTGTTATCGCGGGCTTAATTTCCCGTCCTTATTGTCTTCACCTGTTATGAGGAAATACCTGAGATGTTTGTTTCTTGTTACCTGTCGGATCACCTCAAGATTAGACACCTCGCATTATTACACCTGATGGTTAAACGCTTTAAATCTACCTGGAGGATTAGATTAGATTAGGTAGGGTTAGGTTAGGTTAATTTTAATGTTTAGGTTAGGTTAGTTTTAATGTTAGGTTAGGTTTGGTTAGGTTAGGTTAGGTTAGCGTCAGAGTGTTCAATCATGGCCTGAAATACTCTGGGGGTTTCTTATCTTCAGGTGTTGCCACAAATATTATCATCTTAATGGAAAAGTCCTGGAAAACCTGCCCTGGCTGCCTGGAACTACAAGCGGTGTACTTAAAACACATGAGTTGCAGGTGTTTGAAGGAGGTGGGGGGAGTCAAGGGGAGGGGGAAGGGGGGAATAATTATACTAAATCCAGCTTTCACAACAGAGAGTAAACAGACAATAACAAATCTAACTTCCTTTTTCCCTTGAGGCTATGGGGGGGGGGGGGGTCTCCTTGTTTTATACCAGTTCATGAATATTTTTTCCGGCCCCTCGGGAATTGATTTGGGTTTCATGAGTAATTGGGGGTAATTAATTCTATGCGTTGATTAACCCAGGTGAGATGATTAATGAGGAGGAAGAAAGGTAGATTGTTTTCAGGTGTCGTCAGTGTGAGTTCTCGAGACGAGAGAGAGAGAGTGATCTCTCTCTCTCTCTCTCTCTCTCTCTCTCTCTCTCTCTCTCTCACACACACAGGAACAATCAACAGGTGTGGCTGTGGTTGTCCTACACCCACCTGACATGACATTTATCTGTGTGTATCCGTCATCATTTATTACCTCTGTTCACCTTTATTCATGTTGTGTCTTTATGGCCATGAGGAAGTTCTCTTTGTTATTATCGCCATTAGCCTTCAACACTCACCATCATCCGTATTAATTATGAATTATTAACTATTTTTGTATTGTCATCAGAAAACATTAAGAATTGACCACAGGATTCTCATTCGTCAACATCAGGGTCTTCCACGACGTTAACATACATACATACATACATACATACATACATACATACATACATGCATACATACATACAATCTATATGTATGTATGTATGTATGTATGTACCAGCCCACTAATCAAACTTTCCCTCTCTTTCCCCTATCCATCCTCTCCCCCGTTTCCCCCCTCCCTCTTCCCCCCCCCCTCACGTCGCTTTACCTACCTCTCACCATTAGTTCCTTGATGTGCTTATTGTTTTAATGAAAAATAGCAACTGGCTCACGGCGTAATAAACCACGGGGAGGAGGAAGAGGGGCAGGATGAAGAGGAGGAGGGAAAGAGGTGGAGGAAGAGGAAGGTAGTTGAGGAAGAGGGAGAAGGAATTAGGAAGAAGAGGGAAGAGGAGGAGGAAAATAATAAGAAGGAAGAGGTGGAAGTAAATAAGAAAAAGGAAGAGAAGAAAGAAGAATAAGAGTAGGAAAATTAGGAAGAAGAAAGAGGAGGAGGAGGAGGGGCCATCAAAAGCAAGCCATGTTTCCGGCTGGACCACCTCGGCTTGTGGGGGGAGTGGGGGGGGGAGAGAGAGACAGCGCCAAGTGATAATGTCAAGGAAGAGAGGTAAATGTTATGATAATGATAATTCTGGGGGGGAGGGGGAGGTGAAGGAAGGAGGAGGAAAGGTGGGGGGGGGGGGAGGTGAGGAAGGAGGAGGGAAGGTGGGGGGGAGGGGGAGGTGAGGAAGGAGGAGGGAAGGTGGGGGGGAGGGAGAGGTGAGGAAGGAGGAGGGAAGGTGGGGGGAGGGGGAGGTGAGGAAGGAGGAGGGAAGGTGAGGGAGGAGGGGGGAAGGTAAGGAAGGAGGGGGGAGGTGAAGGAAGGAGGAGGGAAGGTGGGGGGGGGGGGGAGGTGAGAAGGGAGGAGGGAAGGTGGGGGAGGAGGGGGAGGTGAAGGAAGGAGGAGGGAAGGTGGGGGAGGAGGAGGGAAGGTGGGGGGGAGGGGGAGGGGAGGACGGAGGGGGGAAGGTGGGGGAGGAGGGGGAGGTGAGGAAGGAGGAGGGAAGGTGAGGGAGGAGGGGGGAAGGTAAGGAAGGAGGGGGGAGGTGAAGGAAGGAGGAGGCAAGGTGGGGGGGAGGGGGAGGTGAGGAAGGAGGGCGAAGGTGAGGTAGGAGGAGGGAAGGTAAGGAAGGAGGGGGGAGGTGAAGGAAGGAGGAGGGAAGGGTGGGGGGAGGGGGAGGTGAGGAAGGAGGGGGAAGGTGAGGGAGGAGGGGGGAAGGTAAGGAAGGAGGGGGGAGGTGAAGGAAGGAGGAGGGAAGGTGGGGGGGAGGGGGAGATGAGGAAGGAGGGGGAAGGTGAGGGAGGAGGGGGGAAGGTAAGGGAGGAGGGGGGAGGTGAAGGAAGGAGGAGGGAAGGTGGGGGGGAGGGGGAGGTGAGGAAGGAGGAGGGAAGGTGGGGGGGAGGGGGTGTTAAGGTAGGAGGAGGGAAGGTGGGGGGAGGGGGGGGAGAAGGAAGGAGGAGGGAAGGTGGGGG
>CAUDMG010002176.1:547500-555000 GCA_958450375.1 Homarus gammarus | reverse complement strand
CCCTTTTGTTCTCCCCCTTCCCAATATCCCTCTCATTCACCTCCCCCATTCTCCCATTCCTCTTATCCTGCCCCATTCCCCCTTCTCCTCCCCAATTCCCCCCTTCTCCCCCATTCCCCCTACCCCATCCCCCTCCCCCACCATAACCCCCCCTAAAAACAAAAACAATAGGGTCTGCACATTACCATAATTACACCATTTCCATTCTCAGTTCTACTTCCCGTCTCACTTTTTATCCATGTTTAATCTATTTTTTTCTTGCTTTTCCTTCTTCCTAACATTCGTGGAAGGAGGGGGGAGAGAAGGGGGAGGGGGAGAGAAGGGGGAGGGGGGAGAGAAGGGGGAGGGGGAGAGAAGGGGGAGGGGGTAGGGAGGGGGAAGGGGGCGGAGGTTTTGTTTTTCAGGGTTGCAAGGTAAAGAGAGAGAACGGTAATACGTGTGTGTGTGTGTGTACGTGTTTGTCATCTCCTGTTGACCTAGTGTGTGTGTGTGTGTGTGTGTGTGTGTGTGTGTCGTATTTTTCTGTCCATCTCTTGTATATATTTATCTCTACCTCTGTCTCCTCTACTTCCTACACTCCTTCGTTTCTTCATCTCCTATTTATTCTGCGTTTATCGTCTTTTCTCTTCTTCCTCCTCTTCTCCTCCTCCTCTTCTTCCTCCTCCCACGCTTCTTCTTCCTCCTCTTCCTCGCACAAATGGAATCTCAAACAATGGAAACGTTTACCTCAATAACTCTGAAAAACCTTGGGTGTGTGTGTGTGTGTGTGTGTGTGTGTCAGTCATACCTGTCCAATTAACTCAACTCACCTGCGCCATCTGCAGTTCTCTCCCCCAAAACAGGTGGTTCATTTGCATGCTCCCCCCAGACGTCTCTTCTTCCACCTTTCTCTTTCTCCCCCTCCTCCTCTTCCCCCTCCCCCCCCATTATTTGCATACCTCCCCCTCTTCTCTCCTCCTCTCATTCCTGTCATCATTATTAAGTTATTTACTGAAGCGAGATTGGGCAAAGAAAACAAGGTGGTGAATTAGTGGTTTAAAGCAGCAGGTCTGGACTCTCTCTCTCTCTCTCTCTCTCTCTCTCTCTCTCTCTCTCTCTCTCTCTCTCACACACGTCTTAAAGTCACTTAAGCGTAAATGAATAATCTGTATGTCTCTCCGAGTGGTGAGGATGGATTCGTCATGGCTTAAGGGACGAAATGAGGTAGTTAGGTAGTTAAGGGCAGTTAGGCTTAGTTTCTCCTCCCCTAGCACCAAAATACTCATCCATTACCTGGTGGCGAATTCGGACAAATGGGGGGGGGATAAGGGGGGTTGTTCGTCTAAGGGGGTGAGTGGTAGGGAAGGTTCTCAGGGGGTTCGCTTAGGGGGTTATAAAGGGGAATTGTGTAAGGGGTACGACTGTGTTATCTGAACCCTTTGGCTCTTAAAGGGGTTTTGATTTTCCCTTTGATATTTTATTGTTTTTGTTGAAATTATTATTATTATTATTATTATTATTATTATTATTATCATTATTATTATAGTCGATTAGAAATATTCACACACACACACACACACACACACACACACACACAGTTATGATGGATAAAAACAGAGAGAGAGAAAGCAACAATAAAATTAACAATGATGCAAAATAACAGAGAAGAAGAAGGTAATATGATAATGAGGTAGAGTTAAAGACGCCGCCATTCCTGTATTCATATCAAACACTTCCTCTTGGATGAGTAACTTTGTATTCATCGCTGTGTTTTCTTCCCAATACATTACAGGGTGCCGCCATTATTACAGTCTGGTCATTTGTATTTGTATTTTGTAGTTCCTGTCTGAATTTTGTATTTATGTCATTCCGGAAGCGATTTAGAGGGTGGTGATTGGTCCGTGGATATCGTAATGTATGCGCTGATTGGTCCTTAACCCGCTATGACGTATTTAGTCCTGATTGGTCCTGAACACCTATGACGTATTTAGTCCTGATTGGTCCTTACCCACAATGGCGTATTCTGTGCTGATTGGTCCTAGATCCTTATGACGTGCTGTGCTAATTTGTTCTTGAACACTATGACGTGTGCCGTACTGATTGGTCCTTGCCTGCTGTTTTGTATGCGCTGGTTGGTCTTTACCACCTATGACGTGTGCCACCGTGAGTGATCGTTGCCCCACGATATCATAGCAAATCACTCAGCCACTCAGAACACGTCATGACCTCATTCACACGAATCGCTGGTTAAACAGGCCCCGATCCTAACAGGCCCGACCTATCCTAACCTAACTTAATTTGACCTAACCTTACCTAATCACAGTCCCGTTGTAAACAGCAATAACCTTCCTGCTGTCAGACTCCCGTTAACAGATCCTCAAACAGTAAACAGTCTTCCCGTTTATACACACCTTTACCTCACCTACCTGTTACCTCCCTGTTACACCCGTTGTCATCAAACAGTTAGATACGGTTTTCCTCTTCCCGTTGGCTGACTACACTTGGATTACCTACCTGTTGTGAGGAGGGTGAGGGGTCAAAGTTCACACAGGTAAGAACTTGACCTTTGACCTTACCGTGAGTCATAGAGGTCAAGTTGGTGTGCCTTACCTATGTGGAATTAACCTTTCGATGACTCGTGAGTTTGGGGGGAGAGAGAAGTGCTGTGTTTTCTTTCTTCTTTCTTCACTTCATTCATTTCCCTGAGTTGTGTTTTTTTTTATTAATTTTCTCTTCATTCTGTTGTGTTTTTGTTAATCTGTTTTTATTTTGTTTGTTTTTAGTTTGTCTTGATTGCTTTTGTTAGGTTAAATTAGTTGAGGTTAGGTTAGGTTAGGTAAGAAAGTTTCACTATACCGTATCTAATTTTCTCTTTTACTCATATAATTAGACAAACAAACACCCTTAACGACTCTCACCAACTACTTGATTGCGAGACCACACTCATTAATGGTAATTACCCCTCGAGGTAATTAACTCCATGCTGCCTTCCTGATCTTCCCCCCCACACTCCTTCACTCCCCCTCTACCCCCACTTCCACACACCCCCACACACCCACACACACCCCCCACACACCCTCACAAACCCCCCACTCCCACACACCCCCTCATCATCCCCACAACATTCCCTTCACACTCCCCCCCTACACTCCCCCCCTACACTCCCCCCTGCACTCCCCCCCACACTCCCCCCCACACCAGAATGATAAGCATGATAATGAAGGCCATAAAGTGAGCATTATTAAGGCTCACTCAACATAGAAGACGTAATTATACCTGCTGCAACATCCTCAGTATAATTATAGGAGCCGTGTTGTAAAGATTCTTGGTGTATCTTGAGAAATGCAAATTAATGAGAGAGAAATGAGGGTGAGGAAGAGGAGGTGGTGGAGGAGGTGTTGGAGGAAGAGGGTGTGTTTGGTTGGTGGAGGAAGAGGAGGTGGTGGAGGAGGAGGTGTTGGAGGAAGAGGGTGTGTTTGGTTGGTGGAGGAAGAGGAGGTGGTGGAGGAGGAGGTGTGTTTGGTTGGTGGAGGAAGAGGAGGTGGTGGTGGAGGAGGTGGGGATGGACAGATGGACCACATATTGACAGACAGACAGACAGACATATATAGGCAGATAGACACATAGATAGACAGACAAACAGACACATATAAGCGAAAGAAAGACACATAGACCCACAGAAAGACACACATAGACAGATACACAGACAGACACACAGACAGATACACAGACAGACAGACAGACAGACACCCTAAACGATGAATGTAGCCGTAAATGTCGCCTCTTAACACCCTGCAGCTGACAGTTAGTTTACGTGTGTGACTAAAATTAAACACAAGAAAATGTTATCGTATAAAAAACTGGTTTGAGGAGAATCGTTTGTGTGTGTGTGTGTGTGTAGAAACAGCCACCTACGGATACATACATGAACGAGTCCTGTTGTTTTTTTACCATTTCCTCTTCAGAAGTTGACCACAAACATTCCACCAAGTCATGTATGTGTGTGTGTGTGTGTGTGTGTGTGTGTATGTGTGTGTGTGTGTGTGTGTGTGTCTGTCAGAAATTACCCGGAAAATACCACCCTATCATACAGCTCTCTTAAGAAGCACCTACATACATACATACATACATACATACATACATACATACATACATGATTATATACTAACATTTGTACAGTATTTTTTGACTATGAAAACCTAACTAAAAATCTAATTAACACACCTGTATGAACTGAGAAAGTAAAGTAAGGTGTGTATCTCACTGTTGGGGAATGAGACATATTTTATTATTTTTATAAATATATGTTTCTCAGTGCTTGGGGGAGTGATAAATATTTAATTATTATATACAAGTTTGTGTCTCAGTACGTGAGGGAATAGGAAACATTTTTATTATATCCTTGTGTGTTTCTCAAAGCTGGAGGGATGGATGGGAAACATTATATATATATACAAGTGTGTGTCTCAGTGTTGTGGGAGTGGGAAACATTATATCCTTGTGTGTTTCTCAGTGCTTGGGGTGGGATGGGATTATGTCTCAACCTACCCTACCCTAACCTAACCTAACCTAACCTACCCTAACCTAACCTAACCTAACCTAACCTAACCTACCCTAACCTAACCTACCCTAACCTACCCTAACCTACCCTAACCTACCCTAATCTAACCTAACCTAACATACCCTAACCTACCCTACCCTACCCTACCCTACCCTACCCTACCCTACCCTACCCTAACCTAAGCTACCCTAACCTACCCTAACCTACCCTAATCTAACCTAATCTAACCTAACCTAACCTACCCTAACCTACCCTAACCTACCCTAGTCTAACCTAACCTAACCTAACCTACCCTACCCTACCCTACCCTACCCTACCCTAACCTACCCTACCCTACCCTAACCTAAGCTAACCTAACCTAACCTAACCCCCAAATTAATGGTTTACATGTCGAGGAATTAGAGAGTGAGTGATTACAGGGTGTCTTAACTACCATGTTGCTTCATTTAACTCAGTGATAACTGCGGCTCGACTGAGAATGGTCGTTCGCTTGATAAACATGCAATTTGAATGCTATTACTACTTCCGGTGGTGCTCTCTCTCTCTCTCTCTCTCTCTCTCTCTCTCTCTCTCTCTCTCTCTCTCTCTCTCTCTCTCTCTCTCTCTCTCTCTCTCTCTCTCTCTGTTTCCTCTTTACCACTGAGGAGAGAGAGAGAGTGTGTGTGTGTGTGTATGTGTGTGCGTGCGTGCTTGTGTGTGTGTGTATGTAAAGAGGGAAGGGTTGTGAGAGAGATGTGTACGGGGAGATATAGGAGGAGGAGGTGGTGAAAAGAGAGAGAGTAGAAGGGGACGGATTAGAGAGGGGGAGAGAAAAGAGAGAGAGAGAGAGAGAGAGTAGAGATGGTGAGGGGGAGGTAATGAGAGAGAGAGAGAGAGAGGAGGAGGAAGAACTAGACTCACAATGTTATGATGATAATGGTATGTTAAGTAAGTAAATATATTATAATGGTTTAGTCAATTGTTATATCTTTTATGGGGGTGAATAATGGTTGTGGTTTGTGGCTAATTACCGTGTGGCTGTTTTATGTGTTACCTGAAACATAGGTGATGTGAGGGGGGGGGGGGGGTGTGCGCTTTCCTCTCAAAGGGGGGGGGGGGTTGTTCTGCGGGTGAAATTACTGATGGTTTTAATGATATATGTATACAGTATATATGTAATTCATGTAAGTAGGATATAGATACATATTACGTGTACATATGATATATACTTCATGTACACTCACGTCACGCACACTTATCAGATACACGCACTTTATGCACACACAATGCATACATACACTTTTTATGTACATACAACACACACATGTACGTACACACAAGACACACACACATATACGTACACACAGCACAGTCACGGACAGCACAACTCGTATCCACAGAAGCAGAAACGGTCAGCTCATGTACGTCCCTCGCTAACTAAATCTTGTACACCAAGCACGTACACACAGTTCAAGCGCACACAACACGATAAATCACGTACACAAGGAAGGGCACACACTACAACTTCACAGAACGGTAAATTATGTACATCAGTCAAGTACACACAGCTTACGTACACAGAACACGATAATCCATGTACGGTAATCTAGTACGCACACAACTTACGTGCACTGATCACAATACCCTTTGTACATCAATCAAGTACACATAAATCACGTACATACACACACCAAGTACACTTAGCCTACGTGCACATACCAAGTACACATAACTCACATACACACACCAAGTACACATGGATCACGTGCACAAACACACAAAGTACACATAGATCACGTACACAGGTTAACGAGGTCCATAGTAGCAGGAACACACAAGACGCGGTCGGGAATACACAGGTAAGTTAGAGTAGCAATTAGTGGGTTATCAGGTGAAGGTAATTAGCGAGCGTATGCAGGTGATGCTTTGATGAAACTGGGTAATTAGGAAGGATTTAACAGGTAAGGGGGTCGTTTATTTGTCGAGATGGTTGGTGTGTGTGTGTGTGTGTGTGTGTGTGTGTGTGTGTGTGTGTGTGTGTGTGTGTGTGTGTGTGTGATAATTCAATTAATATAATAAGTATAATAACGATATAGATATAATAGTAATAATAATAATAATAATAATAATAATAATAATAATAACCACATACTACAACCCTCCCTAAAATAACAAATAACAATAAAAAAAGTGAAATCACATTACCATTTCTAAACAACCTAACTACCACAATTACCTCCTCCACCTCCCCCCCCCCCCCTGCCATCCCCCAAACTCACATGCTGTAACTACATCAAAACAGCAGTTCGGGCTATTTAACATTTATTATTACAAAAATGCATTATTAATTGTAAACCACCAAACGAGGCCATTACCGTAAGAAGAGTAACAATGGTTGCAATAACAGCCGAGAGTAATTGCAAGATCAACCCAGTAACGTCAACAAATGTATGTGTGTTGGTCACTAACTGGGTAGATTAGGTTGGGGGGGGGGGGGAAGTCTTGGTGTGGTGGTGGTTGTGTTTGTGGTTGTGGTTGTGGTGGTGGTTGTGGTTGTTGAGGTTGTATGGGTGTGGGTTTTTGTGTAGTTAGGTTAGGTTAGGTTTAAGTTAGGTTAAGTTTGATTAAGTTGAAGTTAAGTTAAGTTTGATTAAGTTTAAGTTAAGTTAAGTTTGATTAAGTTTAAGTTAGTTAGGTTAGGTTCCGGGTCCGTGTGTCTGTCTTCACATCCTGGTATTAACAAGACCCATAAACTACGGCAGCTAGTGTGTGTCACCTCTGAACACAGGTGAGCATTTGTCTCTCTCTCTCTCTGTCTCTCACTCACTCTCTCCTTATCTCTTTAACCCTTCTCCCCCCTCCCCCTCCCTCTCTGACTCTTACCCCTTCCCTATTGTCTCTCACCCTCTCCCCCCCTTCTCCTCCCCCAGTGTTTCTCCCCCTCACCCTCTCTCCCCCTCCCTTCCCCTAGCAGCAGTTCC
>CAUDMG010002176.1:525000-540000 GCA_958450375.1 Homarus gammarus | reverse complement strand
TCTCTCTCTCTCTCTCTCTCTCTCTCTCTCTCTCTCTCTCTCTCTCTCTCGATCGTGATGACACAACAAAACAAAAACAATAAAAAAGAAAAACACGAGAATTTCTTTTTTTTTTAAGTAAAGGTAAAAATGATGGCCTCTTGTCACCTCAATTAAGTACCTGGGAGGCTTGAGGTATCACTATCATCATCATCATCATCATCATCATCTTGAGGTAATTTGAACTTTAAAGCCAAATAAATTAAGACTCACATTCCCACACCTCATATTTCACCTCCTCACGACCTGCATTTAGAGTCAAAAGGACCACATCACCAAAGTCTTCACCATACTAATTTAGACCTTATGGTAGGGTGATTATAGAGGTCAAATTGATGGTGATTATGTCCTCCATACCGACCTGTATTTAAGTCAAAAGTTGGTCCTATCAGTGTTAAATCTTTAATTGCCAGCGTAAATTACCAGGTCAGGTTTAAATACTTTTTTTTTTTTTTACTCCTGTGTCTTCGTTTGACCTCTAAGGCAGTTGCTTGTCATGGTTGGTCATTTGTCTTTCATCCCTCCGTCCGTCCGTCTGTCTGTCTGTCTGTCTGTCTGTCTGTCTGTCCATCTGTCTCTCTGTCCATCCGTCTGTCCGTCCGTCTGTCCGTCCGTCTGTCTGTCTGTCTGTCTGTCTGTCCGTCTGTCCGTCTGTCCGTCTGTCTGTCCGTCCGTCTGTCTGTCTGTCTATGTCCGTCCGTCTGTCCGTCCGTCCGCCCGTCTGTCCGTCCGTCCGTCCGTCTGTCTGTCCGTCCGTCTGTCTGTCTGTCTATGTCCGTCCGTCTGTCCGTCCGTCCGCCCGTCTGTCTGTCTGTCTGTCTATGTCCGTCCGTCTGTCCGTCCGTCCGTCTGTCTGTCCGTCCGTCTGTCTGTCTGTCTATGTCCGTCCGTCTGTCCGTCCGTCCGTCCGTCTGTCTGTCCGTCCGTCCGTCCGTCTGTCTGTCCGTCCGTCTGTCTGTCTGTCTATGTCCGTCCGTCTGTCCGTCCGTCCGCCCGTCTGTCTGTTGTGAGTTTGTTGTATATGAGTGAATGTTTTGAATGGTGTTGTGATGGTGAGTAAATATTGTGGTGTTATGGTGATGATTTAGGTTATGATTATGAAGATTATACTAAGTATAATAATCGTAATGATAGGCATATTACTACTACTACTATTACTACTATTTTTACTACTACTACTACTACTACTATACTACTACTATACTACTACTATAGAAATTGTACACATGTAAATAATGCTCTGGAAATCCTGCCTGAAACAGTAAACATTATTCTGCTGAAACTGAAGAAGAAAACTTGAAGAAACTCGAACTGTGGTCCTCAAACACTCACATCCACACCACTTCCTTTACCCATGAAAGTAACACACCCACGAGAGAGAAAGAGACCCACAACCCATGCCTGCCCCCCACATCCCCCTCCCCCCCCCTTCCCCCACCCCCCCCCCCCCACCTCCCACAACACAGATCCCCCAACTTAAAGATAATCACAGACTTGTAACTACACACTACAGGACCCATAACTACCACTTATCTATCATTTCCTCTCTATACACCTCATCGTTATGCACCCCCTCCCCCCCCCCCCAGTAAGTGACGTCTCTGGAAAGAAGATACTGTTTCGGGAAAGTTCGTTTGGTGATATTTTTTATTTATTTATTTATTTATTTATTTTTTTTGGGAGGGGGTCAGATTGTAAATTATTCAAAGGTATATTCTCAATAGATAATTTGTTATTTTAAATGTATATTTTTATTGTTGTTTTATTGAGTGATTTTTTTTGTTACATTAGACAAATATTAAGATTTAGTTTATGTTCTTAAAAGGTTCATTATTATTATTATTATTATTATTATTATTATTTCTTTTTCCCTTAACTATAAAATCAAATCACAGGAAAACTTTATATGTGTTGTGGTTTATTGAGTAATATAACTTACCTGTTTTTTTTTTTAGAATCCATAGTAATGTCGTATCTTTTTCATATTATCCAGGTAGATGGTTTGTGAGGCCTTAAGTTAAGTGATGAAATATATAAACAAACTCAGTGGGTCTTTTGAGAATTGGACACCGTGATGTTGTCTTTGGTAATCTTCCCGTGTATGAGTGTGTGGTGTGAGTGTGTTGGATGGTGGTGTGAGTGTGTTGGGTGGTGGTGTGAGTGCGTTGGATGGTGGTGTGAGTGTGTTGGGTGGTGGTGTGAGTGTGTTGGATGGTGGTGTGAGTGTGTTGGGTGGTGGTGGGGTGTGTTGGGAGGTGTGTGGGGGAGATGGATGAGGGTGTATGCTTAGGGTGTGGGTAGGTGGATGGGTGGGTGGGGAAGTAATGAAGGAGGTGTTGGAGGTGGCGGTGGAGGTGGGGGTAAAGGTAAATGTGGGGGGTAGGGGGGGAAGGTGGTGGTGGTGGGGGACGTTAATTGCGGCAGGTAAGGCGGGAGTATTTAGAAAGGAGGTGGTATGGTCACGGGGGTCTGTTCTACATATGGTAATGGTGTGTTGTGGTGGTGACCTCTGCTGGCCTGACTCAGATGCCTCCTCCTCCTCCTCCTCCTCCTCCTCTTCTTCTTCTTCTTCTTCTTCTTCTTCTTCTTCTTCTTCTTCCTGACTTGTTCTTGTTGTTTTTCTTTCTTATTTGTTCTTCTTAGGGTAGATAGATAGATAGATAGATAGATAGTTAAATAGACTGGTTAATTGAGAGAGAGCGAGAAGAGAGAGAGAGAGAGAGCTAGCTCACCTGGACACTTGAACACATTAGCATAGGGAGTTTTTTACCGGTAGCGTCGTTATCAAGGTGATCACACCACCACCGTCTGATAATTATACCTGCCCTGATGGTCCTCTTCGTGACCTGTGGTGATGGTGATGGTGAAATAGCCTCCCTTGGTCCTGAGATTTAGATGGTGATAATTGGTGATAATGGTGATTCACCTATCTGAAGAACATTGTATCTACCAGGAGAAACCTTTAGCCGAGAGAGAGAGAGAGAGAGAGAGAGAGAGAGAGAGAGAGAGAGAGAGAGAAAACCATTTGAAGAGAAAGAAAGAAAATTACCATGCGTCTGGCCGTACTAATGACCTTTGACCTCTAATTGACCATTAAAGGCTCCTAAATGACTTAGTTTACCTGTGTCACTTTCTAATTAGTGAGTTTAATTCCTGCCTCCCACAAAAAGTAATTTTCTACGCGTCATTTTAGACATACCCGATTCTTCTTGTCTGTTGCGTTGTGTGTGGTGGTTCGTAGGGGTATTTGGTCTAATGGGTTCGTTTTAATGGGTTCCAGTTCTTATGGGTTTCAGTTCCTATGGGTTTCTGGTCTAATGGGTTCGTTTTAATGGGTTCCAGTTCTTATGGGTTTCAGTTCCTATGGGTTTCTGGTCTAATGGGTTCCAGTTTAATAGGTTCTAGATTTAATGGGTTTCATTTCTAATGGGTTCCAGTTGTAATGGGTTCCAGTTATAATAGGTTCCAGTTGTAATGGGTTCCAGTTATAATAGGTTCCAGTTTTAATGGGCCAATTTTGAACCCCTGATATGACTTAAAATCAGTATATAATTACGTTTTAGAATCCCTGTCTTGATAATACTAGTTTCTTGTGCTCAATCTTCCTCTTCCTCTTCTTGTTCCTCTTCTTCCTACATCTTACTTTTCTTTTTCTTCTTTCTCTTCTTCCTCTCCCTCCTTCTCCTTCTTCTCTTTTTATCATCTCTTTCTTCTTCTGTTTCCTTCTCCTACTACTAGTTACCTCCCATTTTTCTTCACACTGCCTCCTCTTCTTCCTCTACCTCCTCCTACTTCTCCTTCTCCTCCTCTTCCTCCTCCTCCTCTTCCTCCTCCTCCTCCTCCTCCTCCTCCTCCTCCTCTTCCACTTCCGGTGTTCACGCATGGGTCGGGGTAATGGATTGCATGGTAATTGTTTCTACATTTCCTGTTTGATATTACCTTGTGTGAGGTAACGGGGGGGATAGATGGAGGGGGAATAGGTGGAGAGAAGAAGGGGATAGATGGAGGGGAAGTAGGTGGAGAGAAGAAGGGGATAGATGGAGGGGGAGTAGGTGGAGAGAAGAAGGGGATAGATGGAGTGGGGGAAGGGAGGGGGTGAAGGGGGATAGAGGGAGGGTGGAGGAAGGGACAGAGTGAAGGGATCGATGGAGGGAGGGAGAGATGGAGAGGATAGATGGATAGAAGAAGGTATTCGATTGATGGAGGGGGGTAGTTGGGGGATGGAGGAAGGTAGGGAGTGAAGGAGGTAGATGGGGAGAAGGTATTCGAGAGGGAGAGAGGCAGAGAGGGGGTAGATGGGGGGTGGATGAAGGGAGGGGAGGGAGAAGAGTTAGAGGGCAGGAAGGGGGAGTGCAGGGGGGCGGGGTAGAGTTTAGTATGCGTGATTCCTAGATCAATTTGTTAACTGTTTAACTAGTGCCGAGGTGTTCAGGATATTGTATTTAAGGTAATGGGGAGGGGGCGTAGGGTAGGGGGAGTGGGAGAGAGGGGGAGAATAATGGGGTGAAGGTTGTTGGGGGAGTTTGAGGTAAGGGGAGGAGGAATGTGGGATATTGTTGGGTAGGAGGGAGTAGGATAAAGGGGAGATAGAGTGGGAGTTTGGGATATGAGAAGCTGGGGAGAATAAGGGAGAGAGTAGTAAAGAGGGGAGGAAAAATAAGAAGATAATAATAAAAAACATAGACATATAAGACAAGGTATGATAAGCCAGTATAAGGTGACCAAGCCAGACTAACTGTGAGGTGTGGCAACTATCACCAAGCCAGGGAGTGTTGCACCTGTTCAGTACGTACTATCTAAGCCA
Source organism: Homarus gammarus (assembly GCA_958450375.1). Taxonomy (NCBI): domain Eukaryota; kingdom Metazoa; phylum Arthropoda; class Malacostraca; order Decapoda; family Nephropidae; genus Homarus; species Homarus gammarus. The sequence goes on along the minus strand of CAUDMG010002176.1, from coordinate 535,157 downwards.
ATTATAAGCCACTAAGCCAGTCCTTAGGCAGTCCCCTGGTTGGTATAACAATGTCACCAAGCCAGTCATAATATTAGTCACCAAGACAGTCATAGAATTATAAGTCACCAAGCCAGTCATAGCATCAGTCACCAAGCCAGTCATAGCATCAGTCACCAAGCCAGCTCATAGACAGCCCCCCTGGCCGGTATGACAGCGGTCACCAGGCGTGCTATAAGTCAAGTCGGTCGCTCTCTCTTGGGTCACTTGGAAATTCCAGTAGGACGGATGGTGGTGGTGGTGATGGTAGTAGTAGTGCTAGTAGTTGTGGTAATATTAGCAGTAATACTATTGATAGTAGTAGTAGTGATGATAGTATTAGCAGCAGCAGCAATAATGATGATAGTAGTAGTGGTAGTAATGATGGTAGTAATGATGGTAGTAGTGGTAGCGGGGGTGGTAGTAGCGGTAGGAGTGGTGATGGTGTTGGTGGTTCTGAATATTCAAAGGCCACCTGATTTTTATGCATTTGTGAGCCAGTAGGCCGCCAGGAACCGGTTTACCCATTAAACCTACAGGCCTCTGGGGGGCTTCCCATTATGGTAATTTTAAAGTTTGTCTCCGCGGAAGATGTCAGTAATAGCCTCCACATGATAATTCATTGAGGACATTTGGCCTTGGCTTACACACTATACGAAATTATCGCTTAATATAGACTTTCACTCAAAGGCCTTTCGGGCGAATGGGAATCTTGGAGTATAACATCACCTCCAAGACGAAGCTTAAAGGGGTGGTTAGTCAATCATCAGCTGTTGTTGAAGGAGGAAGGGAGAGAGAGAGAGTGTGTGTGTGTACGTGTGAGAGAGAGAGGGAGAGAGAGAGAGAGAGAGAGAGAGAGATAAAGACACCGGTAGGAAGATAAAAAGAAAAAGGTTGTGGGTGTGTGAGTTAATGAACGGACCTCAAAAACCTTTACACAGGCCACAAATATGCATGAAGTCCTCCCGTCTCCCACCCACCCACCCACCTACCCACCTACCTCACCCCACCTACTCTCCCTCACTCTCGCCCACCCAATACCAGCCTATCCCCGCCACACCCACCCCCACTACACCCACCCCCACCACACCCATTCCCCCAGTATTGTTAACAGTCTGCCTGGAATTACTGTCTGTCGGATACCCCAGAAGACTGTTTCTATCTGTGTGTCCTGACTGGCTTGGGTGGGCTTAGAGTGGATGGATAGATGGATGGAGGAAGGGGTAGTTAACTAGTTGGGTGGAATAGTTTAGCGTTGCTGGATGGATAAGTGGATAGATGAATGGAGAAATGATTAGTTAACTGGATGGGTGGCCTAGCTGGATGGATGACTGGATGGGTGAATGGTTGAGTGGATGGATAAATGAATTGAGGTTCCGAGTGGTTTAATTTTTGGTTTAGGTAGTTCGTTGGCCGAGTAACTAATTAATATACTGACACGCTACTAACTTACCTGGCGAGATCGATGAGTAACTAATTAACTAACCAGGTCACTAACTCACTCACTCACTCATCGATAAACTATCCAACTAACTAGCAAGTTGAATAATAACCCAAACAACTACCTGCCTGTCTAACTGGTCTGCCTGGTGATAGTAGTGGTGGTGGTGGTGGTTGATGGTTCTGTTGGGTTGGTGATGGGTGTAGTTGTGGTAGGTAGTGGTTATGGCTAATGGTTCTAGTTGGTTAGTAGTGGTATTGATAGATGGTGGTAGTAGTGGTAGGTGGTGGTGTGTGAGCTATTTTTACGGGTAATTGGCTGGAATTTTTATAGTTTCGTCGAGGAAAGGATATCTCTATAGTGCTCGAGGGATATTTCTTATTACATTTATCACTTGATTTGTGTGTGTGACAGAGAGAGAGAGAGAGAGAGAGAGAGAGAGAGAGAGAGAGAGAGAGAGAGAGACATTGTTATTACTACTTCGCTTGTATGGGAGAGAAAGAGAAACCAATAGAGAGAAAGAGACAGACTGAGATAGAGAGAGAGAGATTGTTATTTAATCGCTTGAGAGAGAAAGAGAGACAGACTCAACCCAGTTATTTACCTACAAAGTTTTCCTTGTGTTACAGAAGCAAAAATTATTATATATTATTATGTATCATTAAGGAGTCAAGGAAGTATTTTATTATTAGTCTTATTTTTATTGTGGACGCATTTGTGTGTATTATTTAGGTGTGTATTAAAATTGAAGCAGGAAATACAGTCAGCTGCTTCTCATACACACTTTTTCGTGACATTAAGGGATATTAATACTTCTGTGTGTATATTTATGATGTGTTGTGTATGAATAAAAAAAATGCATATACATTGTTCTGAGTATGAATGGTTTGTGTATTTTTTTTATAACGTGTACGTATTAATACTGAAGAAAGAAATGCTGTTTTGTTTTTTGTTGTAATACACGATTTTTTTTATGGTAAGGCTACGGTGTATAAATTATTTTGTATTATGTATGAAAAAAAGTAAATACAAACAGCCACCTATTTTACATACCTACCTACATACATACATACATAGATACATACATATATACATACATACATACATACATACATACATACATAAACTTTTTTATGGATAGAATGACGTAGGTGTGTATTAAGCTCTTGTATTAACTAGTATGAATAAATTTGCATACACAAATTTCATGGAGGTATTATTATTATTATTATTTATTATTATTATTATTATTATCATCATCATCATCATCATCATCATCATCATCATCATCATCATCATCATCATCATCATCATCATCATCATCATCATCATTATTATTATTATTATTATTATAACTTACGATATGTATATAAAAATATATGATAGAATATTTTAGACTACATTAGCATTTTATATTACGGTGTATTATATATTGATTGCATATATTAGAGGAAGTTAGTGTTGAATATATTATGTGTTATAGGAGTTGTTTACATTGTGTGTGGTGTGTTATTAGTCGTGGTGGGAGGCGGAAGATGATGTTTTTAGGGTTAGGTTAGTTTTTTCTTTTGTTTCTTTATTCTTTTTCGTTTTTGTGTTAATTTTTCCTTCTTTTCTCTCTCTCTTTTTTTTTTTGGTCTTTATTTGCTTTTTCTTTTTTTTATATTTGCTGTTTTGTTTATTTTATTTATTTATTTATTCTCTCTCTCTCTCTCTCTCTCTCTCTCTCTCTCTCTCTCTCTCTCTCTCTCTCTCTCTCTCTCTCTCTCTCACCATCTATGTAAGATAGGTAAACAATGGGGGAGGTAGATGGGGGGAGGGGTAGAGAGAAGGGGGTAGGTGTCTCCAGGTGTTTGCATAGAGGGAGGCAAGTTTTACCTGCACTCACACCGGGAAGTATTGACGGCTGGCTAATGAGACACATTCCCTAACGAAGTGATTCAGCTCTCAGGTGTCTGGCCTATACATATTCAATAGAGGACCAGACCTAACCACCCACCCACCCACCCACCCACCCACCCACCCATCCACCCACCCAGTCATCCACCCACCCAGTCATCCACCCACCCAGTCGACCAGCCGACCAACCACACTGTCATTCTGGTTGGGTTAATTTATTTTATTTTATTTTATTTATTTATTTTATTTATTCCTTTTTTTTTTTACTCTTAGCATATCTGGTTATGGTAGAGTCTCAGGGGAGTTTCAACGCCATATTGTTCTGTCAGGGGTTTTGGTGTGTGTGTGTGTGTGTGTGGTGTGTGTGTGTGTGTGTGTGTGTGTGTGTGTGTGTGTGTGTGTGTGTGTGTGTGTGTGTGTGAAGATGAAAACAAAAGTGAAAGAAGAAGAAAAAGAAGGAGAAGAAGAAGAAGAGAGATAATAAAAGCGAATGGCAAAGATGGAAGAAAATAAATTGAAGAAGAGGAAGATCATAAAGGAAGAAAAGTGAAAAGAGGAAGAAGAAAGGCGTGTTCGGGTCAAGAAAGTGGTAACGCTGACAGGAGTTCCCAGAGGATATAGGGACAATAATCCCGCCATAAATTACCTACTTGACAACCCTTACCTGACGTCTTACACCCCTACCTCTCTCTCTCTCTCTCTCTCTCTCTCTCTCTCTCTCTCTCTCTCTCTCTCTCTCTCTCTCTCTTATCTTTCTCTCATTTCCTTTCCCTTCCATCAGCTCAGACTTCTCCCTCTACCACTTGTCTCTCTCCTCCCCTTCCCTTTTATCCATCTCCCTTCCTCTCTCATTTCCCATCTCTCCCTATCCTCCCACCTCCATTCTCTCCCTACCTTACCCCTCTACCTCCCCTCCCACCTCTCCCTCCCCTTCCCTCCATCACTCACAGCTAATCAATACCTGGTGCTTGACTAAATACGTCATGATACAGGTGTGTGAACTTACCTGTACGCCTAATTAGAGGTTCAGCTGACAGCAGGACGAATACCTCCCATTGTGTTCAGGACCCGACCAGGTTTCGTATACTGGGACATCTCACGAGAGCTTTGAATATTCCAATAATGTTTCTCACTGAACCTCAACGAAGAGACGAATATCATGTCTCGCTGTCAGCCTTGAAACTTTGAAGATTCGTTAACTATTTCTCACTGTTCGAATATCGTGAGTCACTGTCATCTTGGCATCAGAGAAGCTTCGAATATCCGAATTATATTGATTGTCAACCGGACCAGCATTAATTAGAGGAATAGAGTATCTTTCTATTATAATATACAGAGTTAGCCGGACTTTGTTGTGTGTGTGTGTGTGTGTGTGTGTGTGTGGGTGGGTGGGTGGGTGTGTGTGTGGGTGGGTGGGTGGTGTGTGTGTGTGTGTGGGTGGGTGGGTGTGTGTGTGGGTGGGTGGGTGGGTGGGTGTTTGTGTGAAGATTATTCTCAAATGTTGGATATTTTTGTTAGTAATATCACCACCGGTATTCTTCTCTTCCTACTCTTCTCTTCCTCCCTCTTTCCTTCTCCTCCTCTTAATCCTCTTCTCTTACTATCCCTTCCTCCTCTTCTTCCCTCATTTCCTCCTCCCCACGCAGTAAACCTCACCGCCCACCCTCCAGATAAGCATCACCCCAACACATGATACGTATCCTACTCTCCTGATTACACTTACATTAAACCCCCACACTTAACAACCCTCCCCACCACAACCACAACCACATCAACCCAAACACACCCCTACCCCCCCCCTTTCCCTAAACGATAACTATCCTTAACGTACGATATTCAAAACAGTGATGATATGTTTACGTGGAGGTGTCAGATGTACGATGATCCCTTATAACGAGGGTGTGGGCATTATAAACACTCTACCTGCCATTGCCACGTCTTTTCTTTCATTATGCTAATTAGGTAAAAATGAATTATTACACAGCGGGTTTATGACGTAATTTCTCTCTCTCTCCCTTTTTTCCCCTATCCCGGCCACTACCTATTTCACTGAAGTTATAATCAATATGTCAACAGGTTAATAAGAGTTGAGGTAAAGGGGGGAGGGGGTGAGGGAAGTGAGGGGGGGAGGGGGTGAGGGGTGAGGGAAGTTAGGTGAGACGAGTTTCCAGATGTTTAATAACCTTGCATCTATTACCTGCTCACCCAGACACTGAATTACCTCCCTACCACCACCATCACCCACCTACCACCATCACCCACCTACCACTATCACCCACCTACCACCATCACCCACCTACCACCATCACCCACCTACCACACCACTACCTACCACCATCACCCACCTACCACACCACTACCTACCACCATCACCCACCTACCACACCACTACCTACCACTATCACCCACCTACCACACCACTACCTACCACTATCACCCACCTACCACACCACTACCTACCACCATCACCCACCTACCACACCACTACCTACCACCATCACCCACCTACCACACCACTACCTACCACCATTACCTACCACTATCTCTCCTGCCTGGTCTTATGAACGAGGTTATGACCCGAGAGTTAATCGTATCTTGAGTGTATTTTGGTCTTGTCTTACGTGTTGTTGATGGAGGTAGAGGGAGTGAGAGAGGGAGTGAGAGGTTGTAGAGGGAGTGAGAGGTGTAGAGGGAGTGAGAGGTGTAGAGGGTGTGAGAGGTGTAGAGGGAGTGAGAGGTTGTAGAGGGAGTGAGAGGCTGTAGAGGGAGTGAGAGGTTGTAGAGGGAGTGAGAGGTGTAGAGGGAGTGAGAGGTGTAGAGGGAGTGAGAGGTTGTAGAGGGAGTGAGAGGTGTAGAGGGAGTGAGAGGCTGTAGAGGGTGTGAGGTACTTGTTGGGGCGCTGGGGGTTAGCTGGACACCCCGCCGTGTAACAGAATAAAAACACACAACTCATTATCATGCTGTGGCCTCCCTCCCTACTCCCTACTTACCCTCCCGCTCCCCCTACTCTCCCTCCTTCCCTCCCTACTCCCTACTCCCTACTCCCTACTCACCCTCCCGCTCCCCCTACCCTCCCTCCTTCCCTCCCTACTCACCCTCCCGCTCCCCCTACTCTCCCTCCTTCCCTCCCTACTCCCTACTCACCTTCCGCTCCCCCTACTCTCCCTCCTTCCCTCCCTACTCCCTACTCACCCTCCTGCTCCCCCTACTCTCCCTCCTTCCCTCCCTACTCCCTACTCACCCTCCCGCTCCCCCTACTCTCCCTCCTTCCCTCCCTACTCTCCCTCCATCCCTCCCTTCCCTCCTTCCCTCCTTCCCTCCCTCTATCCCTCCCTTCCCTCATTCCCTCTCTCTCTACCTCCCTTCCTCCTTTACCTACCTGCTGCTGTTGAGGAGGAGGCGATGGGAGGAAAGGGAGAGGGAGAGAGATGAGAGAGACACTGAAAAAAGGGAGAGAGAGAATTATGAGAGAGAGGGAGAACGGAAGTGAGAGAGGAGGGGTTAATGCTGTGTATATCTCAGTATACTGTATGTGTATGTATACCTGGAGGTGTATGTATTTATATATGTATACAGTATGACAGTCAGAGTTACACTGTTTAAATTTAGCGAGTATAATGACCCTGATAACCTCTAGAGCTGTTATGTTTTATAGGGTCAGGTCAAGGTTAAGTTCAAGGTCACTCTCAAAGTCACTCACTCAAGGACACTCACTAGGTCACACTCAAAGGCCACACTCAAAGGTCATACTCAAGGTCAAAGGGTTGTGTCTTCCTCGAGTATGTTCTTATTGTCTTGTGTGTTTGTTTGTGTTTGTTTTGGTGTTTTTTTATCTTCTACTGATGAGTCTCTCTCTCTCTCTCTCTCTCTCTCTCTCTCTCTCTCTCTCTCTCATCTCCACACCTTAAGATGCACACCTTCTCTCACCTGCAGCCTGTAATTACCACAAACAACAAGCGCACGAAGGTAAGAAACCACGATTGGAGTCTCTGCCTAAAATTACTTCAGGGAGTTTCGTTTTTTTGGTGGGGGGGGAAGAGTATTCACCTGAAGATTAGACACCCTAGCTTATTTAACTTGATAGTAAATGTCTTGACGTTTACCTGGTGGGTTAGGTTAGGTTAGGTTAGGTTAGGTTAGGTTAGGTTAGGGTGTTTAATCATCAGGTGAAATAATCTTCACGTGATCCAATTTTTTTCGCCCCCCTCCCCCTCCCCCTCCCCTTCCCTCCCCTCCCCTCCCCCCCTTCCCTCCCCCCCTCCCCTCCCCTCCCCTCCCCACCTCCCCTCCCCTCCTCCCCTCCCCCCTCCCCTCCCCTCCCCTCCCCCCTTCCCCCCCCAAAAATAATAATAATAATTCCTTCAGGATTTTTTTTTGGTCTCGTTATCCTGCTCTTAATAAATAATATGACGTAAAATACCAAAGAACTCTCTCTCTCTCTCTCTCTCTCTCTCTCTCTCTCTCTCTCTCTCTCTCTCTCTCTCTCTCTCTCTCTCTCTCTCTCTCTCTCAAAAGAATACAATATAAAACAAAAAGGAAAAAATAAAGAAATAAATGTGAAGTATGCGTGTATGGTGATGGCAGCCCAGATTACATTTTCTGTGCGATATTTAAGGTGATCCTGTGGTGGAGTTTAGTTATTTTTACGAGCCTCCAAGTGTAAGAAAATAAATAAAATAAAGTAATGCCTAGTGCCTCAGGTTAGGTTAGGTTAGGTTAGGTTTTCTGCGACTAATTGTGAAGGTGAGGGTAAGAGTGAGGAAAATCCTTCACTTATTATTAGAAGGAAGAAAAAATCCTTCACTTATTATTAGAAGGAATGAAGGAAAAATGCGGCCGCAGCACGTTTTCTGTTGGGCCGAGGGACGGTGGTTTACAGGGTACACCGCGTTAAAGATGTCCTTACCTTGCATAACGTCAGGAGGAAACAGGTGCCGCCACGACCACAAACTACCTCACGTAGCCTCGTCTCCCGGAGGTCACGGAGCAGGTGAGGTCGTACATACACAGGTATATGTCCGGCTAATTAAAGCACACACACACACGTGCTCACACCTAAGGCACGGATTTTCAAAAGATCTTATTTTTATTATTTTTTATCGTAAGTGTTAAGTGTGTGGAAGTTTTTACCGACTCACTTAAGGCAGATTCTAAAAAAATCGTAAGTTTTATTTTGTAATTTTATTTTTTGTCTTAAATGTTAATTGTGTGGAGGTATATTGCTGACTCACTTAAGATGGATTCTAAAAAAAGATCATAAGTTGTATTTCATGTAATTTAGAATGTGAGAAAGTTTTTTGTTATTGTTTTAAGCTACGACACAGAGATGGTGAGTACGTACACCTCAATGTGTATACACAGACACACACATTAAGTTACTATACTGGAAGGTTTAAGTATACTGTGTAGTAAGAACACCTGTGAACGTACACCCTCACACGCACACACAAGGTAAAATTGTGTGTGTGTGTGTGTGTGTTCTATGTTTGTATTGTATGTGTATCTCTGTGGGTTTCTCTGTGTGTGTGTGTGTGTATCTGTAATAATAATAATAATAATAATAATTAACGGTTTATTGAAAGAGCTTGGCAGCCAGAAGGCTGAAAATATACAGTTACATATTTGGGGAGTGGGTTACGAATTACAAATAATATACAAGTAACATAAGTGACACAAATAAGACATATAATAACTTAGATGGGGAAAAGCTCAAACTACAGTTCATTTCAACATAGTGACAGTGTTACAGTATTACAAGTTATTGATAATTTTTACAATGGTTGGGACTGGGCTGTTCTTATAGCGATCAGTTCGTGCACGTATGGGCTGGATGCGGTTGTGGTGTCGAACAGCAATTCTCGGACAAGGGACCTCGGGTGGTAGTAGGAGCCGGTGTCGGGGATGGTGTAGAAGCTTCTTACCAAATTTGCAGATGAGGTCGTGGTGATGGTCAGTGAGAGTCGAAAGGGTCAGTGTGTTGAGCGCTTCTTGATATGTGGAGTAGGAGGGGGAGAGAATAATCTTGCATGCCCTCTTTTGCACTTTTTCTAGGTGTTTACGTTGTGTGGCATTTAGGGAGGAAGACCAGGTGGGGGAGGCATAGGTGAGCTTGGGAAGTATGAATGTTGTGTAAACACTGAGGAGCTCGTGTGCAGGAACTCCGAGGGACTTGAGTCGGCGGAGGAGGTGGAGACGGAAACTGGAGGATTTGACAACTTCATTGACGTGTGGTTTCCAATTTAGTTTGTTGTCTATGGTGACGCCGAGGAGCTTCGTGGAATCTACGACCTGGAGTGTGTTCGGACCTAGAGTAATGGAAGGAGGTGGGACAATGTCGGAGGAGAGGTTGATGTGCATAACCATGGTCTTGGTATGGTTGATGGTGACATGGTTGTTGGTAGCCCAGTTTTGGAGACTGTTCAATAAATCCTGAAGGGCGGTATAGTTGGGAGCAGAATTGTTGACGCTGTGTGTTTGTGTGTATCTGTGTCTGTGTGTGTGTGTGTGTTTCTCTGTGTGTATCTGTGTCTGTGTGTGTGTGTGTATCTGTGTCTGTGTGTGTGTGTGTATCTGTGTCTGTGTGTGTTTCTACATTTCCCTGCCACTAAACCTTGGGTCCAGGACCAACCAGACCCTCTTACCAGTCCCTGACCATAAAAAGGGACCCCAAAGTTTACCCTTAAGTGGTTGCCCTAAAAACAACCTTAATTTACATATCCCTTAAGGTTTAAAATGCCTTAATAGGGTTCATGCTTTTCACTAATATCGTTCTCCTCAAAAACAGCCTTAATGTGGGTGT
>CAUDMG010002176.1:510000-517500 GCA_958450375.1 Homarus gammarus | reverse complement strand
TATGTTTGTTGTATCTATGTCTTGTTTGTGTTTGTACCTGTGATTCAGTGTGTGTGTGTTTGTTTCTGTATTTGTAGCTGTACCTGTACTTGTCTCTGCACCTGTAAAAAATACCTGCATCTTATACCTGTACTAATATATATTTCTTTATATCTACACCTGTGCTACTTATTCATTTACACCTCTATATATACCTACACCTGTAAGTGTCATTCCTTAGATCAATAGAAATACATCATTAAATAAAGGAAAGGACATTTAAAAAGAGACCCCCCTCCTTCTCCCATTCCCTCAACCCCCTTCCCCTCACCCCTCCTCTCTCTCCCCCTCCCCTCACCCTTCCTCTCTTCCCCTCACCCCCCTCAGTGATGACATTTTCACCACTGTGAGTTATTTAACCTGGGCACCCGGGGCTCTTTGTGTCATATTGTGCCGGGTGTCAGAGGTGATAGTCTGTAAATATGTTGAGTGACACTTGCTGGGTTTTTGCCTCGGGTGAAAAAAAAAAGTTGACATGAGTGATGTTGTGTTGAGAGGGATGAGAGGGGAGATGGGGGAAGAGGAGAGGGGTTGAGAGGGTAGGAGACGGGGTGTGTGAGGGGAGAGACAAGAGGTATATCAGGAGAGGGGTAGTTGCTATGCTCTATGGGGCGTGGTCTGGTGTGTGTGTGTGTGTGTGTGTGTGTGTGTGTGTGTGTGTGTGTGTGTGTGTGTACAGGTGCATTGTGAGGGTGTGATACGGACCACACACACACACACACACACAAGGACGGAACAATAAGCGTACGAAAACATTAAATTTATATCTTTAAAAAAATCCCACAATTTATTTCTATACAGCACAGAGGCGGGTTCATGACCAGGAGGGTAAAGCGGTGTTTATTTACCTCTCAACCTTGGGAAGCGATTTTATTGTTTTCCCTCTAGTCTTGGTGTTCTATAGCCTGGCTTTGATGTGACAGGTGATTGACGCGCCCTTACAGGTGTACGACGCACGTGTGTTTTGGGAGGAGAGAGAGAGAGAGAGAGAGAGAGAGAGAGAGAGAGAGAGAGAGAGAGATGATCAAGTACTTGTTAAACACGTATTTGTATGTGTGTGAGAGATAGAGAGAGAGAGAGACAGGAACACATATTAACAGACTAACAACGAGAGAGAGAGACAGGTAAATAGAAAGACCTTGGCAGGTAGATGAAGACACAGACACAAAAACAAAGAAACAGGCAGAGAAAGGTAGACATTAATATATATATGAGAGAAACATTATAAGTGTTTGGTAAAGGTGATTAAGGAAAGAAAGAAGGGTACAGACAGACAGACAGACAGACAGACAAAGAAATTGAGAGAGAGAGAGAGAGAGAGAGAGAGATGAACTTAAATAGAGTGTGTGTGTGTGTGTGTGTGTGTGTGTGTGTGTGTGTGTGTGTGTGTGTGTGTGAGTTACGTGACTGTGCGAATATGTGAGCAAGTGAAGAGAGAGAAAGAGTAAGTCAAGTAAGGAAAGCGAATTTATGTAGGGTTTGTGTGGATACAAGAGAGAGAGAGAGAGAGAGAGAGAGAGAGAGCATGTAATTTACGTGACTGAGCGAGTACCTAAGCAAGAGAGAAAGAGAGAGAGATGAGACGGGAAAGAGGAAGGAGAGTAAGGGGGGGGTGAAGAAGGGAGGGGGAGAAGATTTTTGTCATTTCACACATGTTAGTCACATCGCGGGGATGTCACCGGCACTCTTCCGTCCCTCCTGAGTGCCGCTCAGTGCCAACCAGCCCGAGCTCCCTCACGCTTTAAAAAAATGGCTCCCGGATGACTTAGGGTGGTGGGGGTAGGTGGTGGAGGAGAAGAATCGACGTCCTGCGCAGGCCAGGCGACGTATTCAAATGCGCATGCATATTCCCTCGCCAGCCCCAACCCCTTTCGTCAAAGTTTAAAAGGAGGGGATTGGTCGGCAGGCGAGGGTGGCAACCAATCAGCGGGCGAGGAGGGGCGGGAACTTGGCGCGCCCCGTGCACACGTCACCGCGTTTTTTATTTCGGGGTTGATTTAAATATAGCAACCTCGCTTATGTGGCCACTGTTTACAGCGAACGGCGACGCTGTGTGAATGAAAATACTGCCCTTGTTTTCTCCTGTATGTCGATTGATATGAGGGCAGCCAGCCAGCTCTTGAAGAACTACCGTTGTAACGGATTTAACGGTCGGTCGATGAAAAACGAGTTTTAAAGGCAGCCCATTTGAATGCGTGGGCGCGTGCGCGAGCCTCGTATGCTAAACACGACTATCAAATGAGGGAAGGGGATGTCTCTCTGAACATGGCGGCGGGAGACAGTACCTCCACGCCCTGTTATGAGAGACGGCGAGACAGTTGTACCCTCGCGAGACAGCAGGAGCAGCGAGACCTTGTAAACAGAAACAGAAGGTCCGTCAGTGAGAGAGGAGAGGAAGGCGTTAGTACCGGCCCACACCGAGGCTCACTATTGATCGGTGAAGCCACTCTGCATACGCCACCACCACCTACCACTACTACCTACCACAACGACCTACCACCATTACCACCACTCACATCCATCTACCACCAACAATACCTATCAACATCACTCACCACCTACCACCACCACCACCACCTACCACTACCACACCAGCACCACCTCTTCCGCCATCTTGTGTCTCATTTGCATAGACTCTCAGATGGTGAATCGGCGACATATTGCCAAGTCTTCCTCAGATCATCATTCGTGTTTCGTTTTCGTGGTGGTTGGTGAGGTTGTTTATTTGTTTGTTTGTATTGATGACGAGTTACGTGGTTGTGTGAGTGACAGTAGAGAAGGTAGTGAGTTACGGTGAGTTACGGGTTTGTGGAGGAGTGTAAAGGGCTGTGTTGGTATCTACTCTCTCTCTCTCTCTCTCTTCACAGTCACATAACTCGCACACGCACACAGGCGAAAATTATCAACACATACACACACACACACACACTGTACGTAGGCACACATTGTTTACCATGCACACAGAGAATGTATACACGTACGTTGTACACTAGGCAGACGTGCTGTGTACGCTCAAAGATAAGTATACACCCCACACTCGCTACTCCACCCAGACAGTGTACATATGCATGAGCACACAACACACACACACACTGTACACCACGGACACCATCCCTGCTCACATGCACACATATTTTACACACGTACACTGTACACACACACACGCACCCTGTACACACACACAGTCACACACACTATAGACGCACACGCTGTACACTTCTTGCTCTCATTCATTCTCTTATATTTTCTCTTGTTTATTTATTTACGTCTATATTTACTCTTGTATAGATCACTGGTGAGAGGGAGGGAGGTATTGTTGTATTTATATCCACTCTCCCTCCCTCTCCTTCTCCCTCTCACTCTCCCTCACTGTCTCTCTCCCTCCTCCTCCCCCTGCTCTCTTCACCCGCTATCTCACTCCACTTTCCTTAACCCTCTCCCTCTCCCTACTCTCTTTTCCCACTCTCCCTCCCTCTATCCCCCCTCCCTTGCTCTTCCCACTCTCCTTCGCCTCTCCTCTCACTCCTTACTCCATCTCCCGCCGCTCGGTCTCTCACTCCACTTTCCTTAGCCTTTCCCCTCCATCCCTCACTCTCCCCTCCCCTTTCCCTCACTCTCCCCTCCCCCTTCCTCACTCTCCCCTCCCTCTTCCCTCACTCACTCTCCCCTACCCCTCCCTCACTCTCCCCTCCCCTTCACTCACTCCCCTCCCCTCACTCTCCTCCCCTTTCACTCACTCCCCTCCCCTCACACTCCTCCCCTTCACTCACTCCTCTCCCCTCCCCTCCTCTCCCCTCACACTCTTCCCCCCTCCCTCACTCTCTCCCCCTCACTCCCTCCCTCCCCTCACTCCCCTCCCCTCACTCTCCTCTCCCCCCTCCCCCTCACTCCCCTCGCTCGGTGTAATTTAGTGCGGCAGAGGCGAGTGATAAAGGGGAAGGAGTAGTGTAGTGAGGCTATTATAGATGTTAGTACGTGGTGGTGGTACTGGTGGTGGTACTGGTAGTGGTGGTAGTACGTGGTGGTGGTAGTAGTGGTAGTACTGGCAGTGGTGTTTGTACGTGGTGGTGGTAGTGGTGGTGGTACTGGTAGTGGTGGTAGTACGTGGTGGTGGTAGTGGTGGTGGTACTGGTAGTGGTGGTAGTACGTGGTGGTGGTAGTACGTGGTGGTGGTAGTACGTGGTGGTGGTAGTGGTGGTAGTACTGGTAGTGGTGTTTGTACGTGGTGGTGGTAGTGGTGGTGGTACTGGTAGTGGTGGTAGTACGTGGTGGTGGTAGTGGTGGTAGTACTGGCAGTGGTGTTTGTACGTGGTGGTGGTAGTGGTGGTGGTACTGGTAGTGGTGGTAGTACGTGGTGGTGGTAGTGGTGGTGGTACTGGTAGTGGTGGTAGTACGTGGTGGTGGTAGTACGTGGTGGTGGTAGTACTGGTAGTGGTGTTTGTACGTGGTGGTGGTAGTGGTGGTGGTACTGGTAGTGGTGTTTGTACGTGGTGGTGGTAGTGGTGGTAGTACTGGCAGTGGTGTTTGTACGTGGTGGTGGTAGTGGTGGTAGTACTGGCAGTGGTGTTTGTACGTGGTGGTGGTAGTACTGGTAGTGGTGGTAGTACTGGTAACGGTGGTAGTGGTGGTAGTACTGGTAGTGGTGTTTGTACGTGGTGGTGGTAGTGGTGGTAGTACTGGCAGTGGTGTTTGTACGTGGTGGTGGTAGTACTGGTAGTGGTGGTAGTACTGGTAACGGTGGTAGTGGTGGTAGTACTGGTAGTGGTGTTTGTACGTGGTGGTGGTAGTGGTGGTAGTACTGGCAGTGGTGTTTGTACGTGGTGGTGGTAGTACTGGTAGTGGTGGTAGTAGTAGTGACGATAATAGCAGTCGTACCATTATTATTATTATTAGTAGTAGTAGTAGTAGTAGTAGTAGTAGTAGTAGTAGTAGGTGTTAAGAGGTGTGGTCGTGAAACAGGTAATTGACAGAACACACTATTCTACAAGGTGTTCGATCACCCACAGGTAGTCAGACACACCTTCGAACACCTGCCTGGGTGATGGTGTGGAATGAGGGAGCTTTTTTTTGAGTGTTCGAAATTTCTTTACAGTCTTCAAATCTCTGTGAAGGTGTTCGATTGCTTACAGGTTGGTAGACAACGTTTCGAACACTTGGTGGGTCTGTGGAATGGAGAATTTTGCAGTGTTCGAAATTCATACACATTGTTCGATTCTGTGTTACGTTGGGTCTGTGGAATGAAAGGTTTTGGTAATAATGTTCGAGCTATTCCCTGTTTGAAACCCCGTCTCGAGAGGGCTATGGAGAGGTAATATTCTTAATTTATATCGTAAGTCATAATTTAGCAGTAAGATAATATATTTTTATCTTGAATTCAGTAGTGTGTGTGTGTGTGTGTGTGTGTGTGTGTAAAGTTAATATACAGAGAGAGTAAACTTTATATTTTCCCCCAAGTTTAATTTTAATGTGAAAAGTTTGCGTATTGTTGTATTAGGCTGGTGGCAGATTAATTCACTGGCTGTTATTATTATTATTATTATTATTATGACTGTTCTTACTGCTACTGCTATTGCTGCTATTACCGATAGTAGTAGTAGTAGTAGAAGTAGTAGTAGAAGTAGTAAAAATAGTAAAAATACATACTCACGAAAGTTCAAAGTTGTTCAAAGTTACCAATAAAATTCCTTTAAAAAAAAGTGTATTTACCCGAAAGAAAAGTAAATATCTTAATAAAGTTTGTGAGTGTTGGACGAAGCACTTTTGTGAGAGCTACTGTACTACCTGTAATTAATTGGCAAACTTTACCTGTGTAGAAAGGTAATGTGTTTTTTTTTTCTACAAGTTAAAGGTAGAAATTTATTATGGAATGGTCTTGTGTGTGTTTTTAGATGAGGTTTTTAATTCCTGTTTTAATGGATTTTTATTTCCTGTTTTAGATTTATTTTATTTCGTTTGGTTTTTGTATTAGGAATTTAGGTGTGTGTGTGGGGGGGGGGGTGAGGGGTGGGGGGTGTGGGGGGGGTGAGGGGTGGGGGGTGAATTCATGTGGTTATTATCTCTCTCTCTCTCTCTCTCTCTCCTCTCTCTCTCTCTCTCTCTCTCTCTCTCTCTCTCTCTCTCTCACTTTGTTTGTCTTGTGTGTGTGTCTGTGTGTTTGTTTACGTGTGTATTTACCTGTCTGTGAAAATAATCAAATATGGCTAGATAGACATAGTACACTCACCATCTATACTGTAACTTAAAATAGACACAATGAGACAGAGAGCCAGATAGACAGACAAAGACAAAGAGAACAGTATGTACACATGATAAACAAAGAAAGTGACACACACACACACACACACACACACACACACACACACACACACACACACACACACACACACACACCTCACACACACCTCACACACCTCACCTCAGCTCTATTTAAAGTATAAAAATCGTGTTTATTCTTGTCGTTTTAACCTTCACTGCTGAATGAATGTGTGTATGTGTGTGTGTGTGAGAGAGAGAGAGAGAGAGAGAGAGAGAGAGAGAGAGAGAGAGAGGGGGGCGGCGTTAATACTCAAGGGTGTAACTAACGTGGTAAAAATTGCAACCAACAACCATGAGATGTTCTTGTTGTGAAATGTGTAGTTCCCTGATGTGTGGGCCAGGTGTTGTGATGGTACTGTATTGTTTAGTCATCAAGTTTTCAGATAACTTTCTCTCTCTCTCTCTCTCTCTCTCTCTCTCTCTCTCTCTCTCTCTCTCTCTCTCTCTCTCTCTCTCTCTCTCTCTCTCTCTCTCTCACCTTACAATAATCACCCACAGGTTAGCCTCATTAACGCCCAGGTAGAGAGGAGACTTATAACAGGTAAGGGAAGGAAGTGATCTGATGATAATTCATACAAGACTTCACTTTACGACCTGTCCTCCCACGAACACACCCTCATGTTGTTTTGCTTGTTTTAATTAAGAGGTGTGTGGGACAGGTGCCAAGGTATGTGTGTGTGTGTGTGTGTGGTGGTGGTACTTTGACAACGAGTAGTGGACATTCTTCTTAGTGTTTTACCTGTCTTGATTAGCTCTAACTATCTTATCTCTTAGGTAAAGGGGTGAGGGTGGGGGGGGTAGGGGGAGGCAGGAAGGGGAAGGGAAGGGTGTTTAGTTCTGTATATCTGGTGTTGAGAGGTTGTTTTATTCTGTTTATTCTCTGCTTAATTGTTTGTTGTGGGGGATTGATTCATCTATACACCAGTGGGTTTGGAGTTGATCGTCTATTCAACTTGTAAAAACAAAAGGTATTCGATTCTCTTCGTCCAAGGTTTAAACTCGTTTGGATATTTCTTTGTCTTAGGATTCGATCGTTTATTCACCGTGTTAAAAGGGTGTTCGATTCTCTTCATTCCTGCTTAATCGTGTAGTGGGGAATTTGATTCGTGTATACAGGATTGCGATAGGATTCGATCGTCTATTAAA
>CAUDMG010002176.1:497500-502500 GCA_958450375.1 Homarus gammarus | reverse complement strand
CCCACCTCCTCCACCCATTGTCCCACCTCCACCTACTGTCCCACCCCCTCCACCCACTGTCCCACCTCCTCCACCCACTGTCCCACCTCCTCCACCCATTGTCCCACCTCCACCTACTGTCCCACCTCCTCCACCCATTGTCCCACCTCCACCTACTGTCCCACCCCCTCCACCCACTGTCCCACCTCCACCCACTGTCCCACCTCCTCCACCCATTGTCCCACCTCCACCTACTGTCCCACCTCCTCCACCCATTGTCCCACCTCCACCCATTGTCCCACCTCCACCTACTGTCCCACCTCCTCCACCCATTGTCCCACCTCCACCTACTGTCCCACCCCCTCCACCCACTGTCCCACCTCCTCCACCCACTGTCCCACCTCCTCCACCCATTGTCCCACCTCCACCTACTGTCCCACCTCCTCCACCCATTGTCCCACCTCCACCTACTGTCCCACCCCCTCCACCCACTGTCCCACCTCCACCCACTGTCCCACCTCCTCCACCCATTGTCCCACCTCCACCCATTGTCCCACCTCCACCTACTGCCCCACCTCCTCCACCCATTGTCCCACCTCCACCTTACTCTCCCTCACCCCCCCCCCTCACACTTTACCTGCCTACCTTCATAACCCTTCATCTCTTCTCCTCTCCTCTCCTCCCTCCTATACCCAGCTATATATCAATTTACTTCACCTCTCTCTCTCTCTCTCTCTCTCTCTCTCTCTCTCTCTCTCTCTCTCTCTCTCTCTCTCTCTCTCTCTCATTATCTTCCTTCCAGGGCTCCTCCTATATTCCATGATCACCTCTATTCCAGGATTTGATATTCCAGGAAATATCATAATACTCATTAATTCCAGAAATCCAAAATCCCATTCAATCCTGGACTACCAATTCCAGTTTATTCTAGGACTCCATTCCAATTATCCAAGGACTTCCGATTCCTATTTATTCCTGTACTTTAAATTCCTGTTTATTCCTGGAATCTGTCGAAGGATTCTGTCTATTCCAGGAGTCTATTATACCCTTGTTGGCTCCAGGAAATACCCAACCATTCCTATATATATATTCCAAGGCTCCATTCCAAGTTATTTTATAATTCCTTATCTCTCTCTCTCTCTCTCTCTCTCTCTCTCTCTCTCTCTCTCTCTCTCTCTCTCTCTCTCTCTCTCTCTCGGTTAACGTGTGTAGGTCTGCGTTCTCTTTTTATCACCGATCTGTGGCTCCTCTTTCCTTTCAAACTTTCTCAGACTTTCACATTTTCCCTTTCTCTTTCTTTCTCTTTCCTTTCTTTCTCTCTTTTTCTCTCGTTTATTGCATCCTCTCTCTTCCTCAACACCCCTCCCTCTCCCTCCCTCTGCCACCCAACATCTCAGCGGGGTTGTTAGGAGCGTGACATTGGCTTATTTACCTGTTACAAAACTGTGACTTTAATTGGGGGGAGAGAGAGAGAGAGAGAGAGAGAGAGAGAGAGAGAGAGGGGGGGAGAGAGAGAGACCTTTCAATCCCCTGCCCCCCTCTATGGCAGGTAGAGGCTTTCTGTCTGTCCTCTTCCCTCCCTTTTCTCCCTTAACCCTTTCAATTTTCTTCTCCCCTTTCCCCAAGCCCTCCCTCCCCCTAACTGTCCCCCTCCCCGTTTCTCTCCCTTAACCCTTCCTATTCCTTTCCCATTTCTCCCTTTCCTTACCCTCCCTTGACGTCGACAAGAGGATGGATAACCCCAGGGGTGGAGGGTGCCAAGTACTATCTACGCCCCCCTTCCCCCCCTCCTCCCCCCTCTCCCCTCCCTCCCCCCCCCTCTCCCCAGTCCTCCTCCCGTACCGTAACATTGAGGCTCCACACTCGCCGTTGATGCCACCCGCCACACCTTACGCCCGACACTGAAGGAATGCCAGCACAAGCACAAGGCTAGAGAACCTCCGTCTGGCGTAACTCATAAACTTGTCAGGGGGGGGGGGGAGGAGGCGCCAGGCGATGCTGACTGCTTGTGCTGTCGTTGGTATATAAACGACATTATTGAAGATTAGAAGAAAAACTAAATACAAAGTTGTAATGTTTTCTAAAAGTTAAATATAAAAAAATAAACGTATTATTTAAAATTACATCTTGATGAAAACTTTAATGTTTATATAAATTAATATAAATTGATATAAATATTAATACGATATAAATAAACATTATGATAAGTTAATATAAATTTAAAGAATAATATAAACGTGATGAAAGAGTTAACACGAAAGTAGGTTATTAATATAGACCCAAGAGTTAATTTAAATCTATATACACTGTGTTAATATAAATCCGTCGTAGGTTTAATTATCATCTGAATTCACTTATTTGTTAATTTATATGACTGTAATATAAATTAAAGGGTTCGTATAAGATGGATTAATATTGATGTATATGAGAAATATTTGATACTTCTATTAATATTTTAGTATTGAAGATAACGTGACTTTGAAATTGATTTAGAAATATTTTAAACTTAGAAACTGATATAGGAAATACTTAAGGAGACTTTACGGTGTTATTAAGTATCGGGTAGGGGCTTATTTACTTATAAAATATAGTACTTAAAGGTGTTTTGTAAGTATTAAAGTATATATTTAAGTAATTTCCTAGATGTGCTCGATTATAGTGTACTAAATAAGGAAGTACACTGTTTCCGAAAGTACCATGTCAGGAAAGTTGTATGTAAGTTAAATGAGGAAGTGCCAAGTCAAAGGTTATGAATGTTGGAATTGAGATTAGGAGAGTACCAACTATGTTAAATTAGGAAAGTACCTAATTGGGAAAGTACTAACACGGAAAGTACCTAATTGGGAAAGTATTAACACGGAAAGTACCAAAATTAGGATTTACTAACACGGAAAATAATTAGAAAATAATAACACGGAAAGTACCTAAATTGGGAAAGTACTAACACGGAAAGTACCTAAATTGGGAAAGTACTAACACGGAAAGTACCTAAATTGGGAAAGTACTAACACGGAAAGTACCTAATTGGAGACGTATCATTGTTTTCAACCCCTTAGTCTGTCTCTGGGCATAAGATAGGATGGGTAAAGGGGAAGAGATATTTAAAAAACTCCCCTCACTTCCCCTTACTTCCCCGTATTTAAGGGAAGAGGGGAAATACCTGTATAGAAAATCCCCCTATATCTCTCAGTCACCCTTTGTATCACAGTGAGGGGAAAGGGAGGGTAGGGGGAGGGGAAACTCATTAGATAGTTGAGTTTATGGGAAATTGAGGTTTGTTTTTTGGGGAGACGAGGGGAGGTAGGAGGGGGGGGGGTGGGGGAGAGAGGAAACGAGGGGGAGAAGGGGGGAAATGGAGGAGATTTAGGTGAAGAAAGGGGAGTAGGGAGGAAAGGGGGAGGAGAGAGAGAGAGAGAGATAAGGAAAAAGAAGATGAGGGAAGGGACAGACAGACACTCAAAGCGAGAAGGAAAGAGAGAGAGACAGACAGACAAGAAGAGAGATAAATTAGGTGCTACATAAAAAGAGAGAGAGAGAGAGAGAGAGAGAGAGAGAGAGAGATAGATAGATTACACGCAAGTCAAGCTGTTCAGTATAGCCAGCAACTGCGAATGAAGGAAACAGCGTGAAATTAAGTAACGAAGACCCCAAGGGAGAAAGAAAGAGGAATAGGTTAAAATTAGATAACAAAGAGAGAGAGGGGGGGGGAGGGGGAGAGGTGTGAGAGGAAGGGAATGGAAGGAAGGAACGGAGGTTGGTGGAGAAGAAGGGGAGAGGTGTGAGAGGAAGGGAATGGAAGGAAGGAACGGAGGTTGGTGGAGAAGAAGGGGAGAGGTGTGAGAGGAAGGGAATGGAAGGAAGGAACGGAGGTTGGTGGAGAAGAAGGGGAGAGGTGTGAGAGGAAGGGAATAAATTAATACCCAGATTCTCAGTAACTAAATCGTAATATATTTTTAGTTGTGATGTGAGGTAAAGCTACGTCACAAAAATCCAAAATGGCGTCGTAATTGCTCTGAGACTATACCGTTACTGTGGCCTTTCTTTCATGTCAGTTAATAGTGGGGAAAATAAATGAATAAAACGTGTTGTATGATTATGGTGTTGGGTATGTATGTATGTATGTATGTATGTATGTATGTATGTATGTATGTATGTATGTCTAGACTATATATTTAACACATAACAAATACCTCAAATCTATCTTCATACACAATAACTAATTAACACGTCCAGGTAGGTGTCAAAGGGGAGGGGGTGGGGGGGGACAGGTAACCCCTCCCCTTCTCTCTTCCGCCCCTCTACAGGTGTGTTCTCCCCCTCCCCGTAGACAGGTAGACAGAGAAGCCATTTTGTAAGGTTGTTGTCAGGTGTGAGAGTTCAGGTGTGTAGTTGTTGTCAAGGTGATAGACTACCTTTTTGAAAGGTAAGGTGTGTGTGTGTGTGTGTGTGTGTGTGTGTGTGTGTGTGTGTGTGTGTGTGTGTGACTGTATGTATCTATTCATGCATGTATGTATATGTGTAAGACCTTGCAACATTCACCTCACCTGCAACAATCAGCTCACGTTCTCACCTGACTGATCTCACCTGTCTGGATGTAATTAGTAAGCTGGCCACCTTGCCTTAATACTTCATCCTACACCTGTCACCTGGGTTCACCTGGAGACGTTGTGTTCTATTGTCAGGGAGCTTTATCATGTCTAAGGTGTACTATGTATTTTGTCGTCATTATTATTATATATACCTGTAGACATTATACTCATTCGTACCTTGTCATTATAATCATATGTACTTCGTAATTATCATTATAAGCACACGAGTATATACCTGTTGTTATTATAATCGTATACACCTGACGTCATTAATTATATTTACCTGATAATACTTCTTTACACCTGAATATACCTGGTTGGGTTAGGTGACATTATGGGGTGTCTATGTGAAGGGTGACATGGGGTGTGTGTGTGTGTGTGTGTGTGTGTGTGTGTGTGTGTGTGTGTGTGTGTGTGTGTGTGTGTGTTTAC
>CAUDMG010002176.1:397500-492500 GCA_958450375.1 Homarus gammarus | reverse complement strand
TCATAATATCTCACTCCAGGAACAAACATGATGATGAATAACAACAACAATAAAGGTTTTCTTGAGGACTTTGGTGGTGGCCGCTCACTATAGTAAAGGAACTACAGTATAAACCTGATATAGAACAACTTCTTTTATATTGTTATTGTTTATCTGTAATGGTTTATAAAAAGAAGAGATGTTGAAAATAAATAAAAACATTTCTTTGTAAGCAAGAGAAAGGAGTGTTGGCATCATTACATTAATCTCCGGAACATAAACAAACACTTCTTGGAAGGATCACTCTGAACAATATTAATGAAAGGATTTTGTCAAGGAATGAGATAGAACTTAAAGGAATGAGTTGAGTTATAAAGGATTCTTGATGACTTAACATGGGACGTGGAAGACGGAGTTGTTTACACACACGTATTATCAGGAAGGTAAACAAAAGGTAAAAGCCGACAGGTGATATTTGTACACAGGTGAATTACAACGTGGTGACTCTTAATTAAACCTTTCTACCTGTTTCACCAAAGACTACATCAGGTGTTGTTTATATATTCGTTTTTGTTAAAGCTGATGACAACCTCCGCTTCTCCCTCCTCCTCCTCCGCCTTCTCCTCCTTCTCCTCCTCCTTCTCCTCCTCCTCTTCCTCCTCCTCTTCCTCCTCCTCCTCTTCCTCTTCCTCGAGAATTAGTTACAATACAATCTAGAAACATTGTAGAAAAACTTGAAACACGTGTTGAGAAGTAAATACCAAGAGAAAAATTATATAAAAAAAAACTTTCTTCGAATAAAAGAACTTTATATTTAAATTTTGATTGAAAAAAACTGAGTAAATGATGAACATGTTTGATCTGTAAACAAAAATAAACAACTGAAAACCGCGAAGAAAATAAACCTACTTAAAAAATCGAAAGATAAACTAACCTGAAAAACGCGAAACAATTTCTAAAAATTAGGACTGAAAAGAAAAAAAAAGCGGACGACAAGAAATACAATAAACACCTTGTCGACTTTATGGTACAAGACGGTGGTAGTTGTGAGGTGAGGTGCACGTGCTAGTTATGCTAATGACCGGTGACAATACCTGTCAGGTGAGCTGTGATTGGGGTTTAATAAGGACCTTGTAAGCCTCTCTCGCTCCATGACGTCCTCAACTGTAGGAAGAGGAACTGTCATTGTGATGCTGTAGGATCTGTCCAGAGTCGAAGCCACCCTAGGATATCCTGTACCGAAGGAGTGAGCATCCTAGGATATCCTGCCGCAAACGAGTGACCATCCTGAGGTATCCTGTTGCTAGGGAGTGTTACCATCCTACCACGTCTATATCCTGAAGGAGTGTTGCCATCCTCCCCCACCCCCATCCTATCGAAGGGGGGGGCGCGTCATACCATTCATCTCAACACTGGGACTTTTTGCTGTTATATAGTGAGAGTCTCGGCCGCCTCTTGTCTCACATTCCTCCTCGTTCTCTCCCTCCTCCTCCTCCCCCTCCCCTTCCTCCTCCTCCTCCTCCTCCTTGCCAGTCAGTTCATCTCTCTGTCTCTCCCCGTCAGGTAGAGATGAGAAGAGTGGAGAGAGAGTAAAGAGACAGTTCATGGAGAATTATGATGTTCTCCCCCTGTCTCTCCCTGTCTCTCTAACACACACTTGAACTATACTGGAGAGAACCGTCATTGAAACTCTAGCGTCGCCAGGAGAAATTTGCCGCTCAGGACTCTCCGGGAGATATTAACCCCCGAATAGTCGCCCCCCTAAAACACTTGAACCATTGAACTCTACGTGAACAAGACCTATTACCTCCCCTCCCCCCCATATCTCCCTCACCCCCCCCCCTCTAAGTGATCCTACTTCAGGAGGTACACGCTTCAGGAGAGTCAACCCTGTGCTATCTTAAGTCACATTCACGGAGAGTTAAAAGTCTTTAACTCTACATAAAGAGAACTATAAAATCAGTGAACTCTACAGGACCTTTAAACTCTACGTAAATCCCCATTACGAAGGTCACTAACTCTACACGACTCTTGTAAAACTTGAACAAGACCTCCAACAAACTCTACGGGAGGTCAATTTATCAACTCTTAAAAAAAATTAAACTCTGCAACTCTACGTCGACTCTACCCCCTTCCACCCACCACACAGCAGAGTCACCCCAGCTAACTCTACGTCTCTCTCCTCGCTCACTAATACAGGGTAAGTGTGACTATTTAAGCAATTAATTTTTTTTTCGGCCAGTAGTTTATTGTTATAGGTAGTGGCGAGGGAAATGGCGAGGGTGATGGCGAGGGAAGTAGTGAGGATAGTGGCGAGGGAAGTGACGAGGATAGTGGTGAGGGAAGTGGCTAGAAGAGTGGCGAGGGTAATAGCGCGGAAAGTGACTAGGGTCGTGGTGAGGGAAGTGGCGAAGGACGTGACAAGGGTAGTGGCGAAGATAGTGGCGAGGGAGATAAACAATATTCTTTCGCCATGATTATTTATTCTCTCTCTCTCTCTCTCTCTCTCTCTCTCTCTCTCTCTCTCTCTCTCTCTCTCTCTCTCTCTCTCTCTTTTTCTCTCTGGTGTTATTTTATGTTTGTTTGTTTTTGTTTTCTTGGTATTTGTTTTTTTATTTTATTTTTAGTAATATTTTGGTTGTGTTTTTGTTCTGATATTATTATTATTATCATCATCATCATCATCATCATCATCATCATCATCATCATCATCATCATCATACGGCCATTATTCATTTTAGTAGAATTATCATTATTGTTGTTTTTATTAGTGACATAATTATCACATTATTCATGATTTCTTCTTCACGGATCTCTATCAATAAATTATTCATTAACCCCTTGAGTACGATAATTTAACACCTTGAGTACTATTGTTTAACCCCTTGAGTACGATAACTTAACACCTTGAGTACTATGACTTAACCCCTTGAGTACGATGGTTTAATCCCTTGAGTACGATAACTTAACACCTTGAGTACTATGACTTAACCCCTTGAGTACGATGGCTTAACCCTTTGAGTACGATGGTGTATTCCCTTGAGTACGATGAGATAACGCCTTATCACACTGTGGATTTAACCCTTTGAGTACGGTGGTTTAACCCCTTGAGTACGATAGTTTAAACCCTTGAGTACGGTGGTTTAACTCTTTACGGTGGTTTAACCCTTTAAAGCCTCTGATGTAAACCCCATTCAAATTAATCATCGCCTATATTAATATTATATAAACATCTGTTGCCCATTTAAATTCCAGTGATTTAAACACATATTATTGTTATTTGATATTCAACATTGTATTGCATTGTATTGGATTGTATTTTTTACGATGTTTATGTATGTTTGTTATTGTATTTCATGTGTTTGTGAGGATGTTTTAATGAGTGTTTGGTATAATGAGGTGATTTTTAGGGTCAGGTCGGGTCAGGTCAGGTCAGATCAAAACAGGATTTTATTTACAGCAATAACAAGAATCTAACTACAGGTGACCGGAAATAGGTGTAGAAATTACTCGGCGTTACGATGAAGACGTTGATGAAGGACAGGTATAGATTGGGGGAGAAGGTAGATTGGGGGAGGTAGGTAGAGTGGTGGGGAGAAGGTAGAGAGAGAGTGTAGGGTCGGGGGAGGGGGGAACAAGTAGGTTGGGGGAGGGGGAGAGAGGAACTGGTCGATTGGGAGGTAGAGACAGGTACATTGAGGGGGGGAGGAGAGGTTGAGTAGGGGAAAGACACAGGTAGATTAGGGGGGTCCACAGGTAGCTATATGGGAAAGTGTATTTTTTGACAAGTTGATTCGGTATACCCACAATGTATCGGTTTATCGGTATTTTTTTGGTTTATCGGTATTTTTTCGGTTTATCGGTATTTATTTCGGGTTATCGGCATTTATTTCGGGTTATCGGCATTTATTTCGGGTTATCGGCATTTATTTCGGGTTATCTGCATTTATTTCAGGTTATCGGCATTTTTGTCGGGTGTGTGAATATTAAGGATAAGCAGATTTTAATATTCAAACTTCGCTTTATCGGCACGTTGTTTCCATTAACCGGCAAGTGAACCTAATAACCGGACAGACTCAATTAAATCGTTCTTATTATACAAAACTGCCCGATCGCGATGAGACCTCTAATTTTTCGGTGTATAAATGACATTAATCGGCCCTTGATATTAGATAAGTCGTCCTTGTTCTCACTGTAATCGACACTCCCGGTAAATCGGTAATTCTTTTAATCGGCCACTGGATTCGATAACCGGAAGTTCGCGAGGGTTTTACTGTGGTGTGTTCTCTCTCTCTCTCTCTCTCTCTCTCTCTCTCTCTCTCTCTCTCTCTCTCTCTCTCTCTCTCTCTCAGTAAACTCTATTATTCTTTATGCATGTATGTATATGTGTATGTACTTATGCATATATAAATTACGTATACAATACACACACACACACGAGCGCGCTATCCCCATCCGGCTAATTAGTATTCATACCTCACTAATCGATGCCATTAATATTCACCTGTGACTGTTAGTATGTACACCTGAGTAATTAGTACACTCGCCTGTAAAATCAATACACACACCTGTATAATTAGTACACGTGCCTGTATAAGTACTCACACTTGTATAGTTAGTAGCACACACCTGTTCTATCAGTACACCTGTTTTATCTCTACACACACCTGTTTCATCTATACACACCTGGTTCATCTATAGATACACCTGTATACTTTGTACACACAGATAGGTAATTAGTACACACCTGGCTAATTAACAATATTACCTGTATGTATATAACTAATAATTGTTATATGTAGCAAATGATCGTCTTAGTAATGCCATTGAAATTTATTGTTATAATGTATAGCCTCTCTCTCTCTCTCTCTCTCTCTCTCTCTCTCTCTCTCTCTCTCTCTCTCTCTCTCTCTCTCTCTCTCTCTCTCCCCGTCAGGACGTGTTCGAGCATATTGTTGACAACGTTGCCAACTGTCTCACCGACTTGCTCTAGTTGTTATTGATGGCTGGTAGAGACTTTTAAGAGTGTATGACGTATCGTGTGGTTCCTGGTCTGTCATTGGTGGATTGAGATGTTAGTGGGAGGGGCTTGTATAGCAGATTTTAATACGAAGCTAATCACGCACACACACACACACAAACACACACACATACACATCTCTCTTACCCCCCTCAGAACACAGGTAATGGGACAGGTTCATTTTAATTACCTTTCCTCACCTGTCTCATCTAGTACAGTGGGTCTCGGAGTAGCAGCTAGCGTGACCTTCAACTCCAGGGCGTGTACCTTGTTCCTTCGCTGTTTGTCTTGGTGGATAGATGGATGGATGGATAGATAGTTGGTTTGGTGGATAGATGGATGGGTGGATGGTTGATTTGGTGGATAGATGGATGGATGGATTGATAGTTGGTTTGGTGGATAGATGGATAAGTAGTTGGTTGATGGATAGATGGATGAATAGTTAGTTGGTTTGGTGTAGTGAATGGATAGATAGATGGATAGATACTTGTATGGATGGCTGGGGAGACAGATAGATGAATAGATAAGTGGTTGGATAGATAGATAGAAAGCATAATAAAGTGTTGTGTTGAAAGGTCACACCACTACCACTTCCTTGCAGTGTTGTGGGGTTGGCACACAGTAAACTGATCAATGGTTTATCCTGCTACAATGGTTCACAGATATCGAGTCTGTGTATATATGTGTATATTTGATAGCATGTATAGATGTGTATATTTGATAGCATGTATAGTTGCGTATATTTGATAGCATTTAGATATGTATATTTGAGTGCATTGTGTACATGTGTATTCATTGTTCATAATGTATCGCCCGTATGTATACCGTTAATGCCCTGTTTAAGTATATGTATCACATGTTAGTTATGTATACCTGGTAAGTGCGTTCATGTATGTATGTTTGTATGTATATTTTCGTACATACAAAACTGAGCTATTATTCAAACAAGACGAACAGTCAAAACAACCAAACTAACACGTGCGTCAACTACACTTACGTCCTTCTAGCCCCGAGGCACACACGGGCGAACTCACATATGCCCGTCTTCCCCGGAGGTCGCTATATCGTAAATCTTGATATAACTGCACAATTTTTCCTCCTTTAGGGACGTAACCCGCAGAGGTGTGACATGAGTCCCACCTGATTTGACCTCCTTGTTGAAACCCAGCCAGTCACTATCAGTCACCATCAGTCACGCTAGTCACTATCATCTTCACTATCAGTCATACATACATACAGATACAATACATACAGGTACAATACATACATAGACAGCCAGCCAATACCGTCACTACACATGCATCATTATATACAGGAGTGAATAATGAATAACATCCCCAAGAGGACTGATGATGGTGTCAGCTATTCATGTTTCACCACCATGATTGGGTGTGATGAAGAATGAATGGGCGGCTGAGATGGGCGGTGTGGCTGGGTGGTGGTGGGCGGTGCCTCTCTATCGTAAAAGTCAACCATGTTTCTGCCACCCAGAGCCGCTGACGTGGGCGGCTCTGGGTGGGCGTGGTGCCACCCTGATCTCTTGAAATATTCTGTGGGTTAGAGGGGGGGGGAGGGGGGGGAGGAGGGCGTGGTTCCTCGTTGATCTGCAATATTCTGAGGGTGGGAGGGAAGGAAGGAGGAGGGAATGAGAGGGATGAGAAGGAGGGAGTTGGTTGGAGGGAAGAAATGAGGTAGGAGCAGGAAGGAATTGTAAAGTTCCTGTTCCCTCCCTCCCTCCCTCCCTCCCTCCCTTCCTCCCTCCCTCCTCTTCCCTTTTCGTCCCATCCCATCTCTACTCCTCTCCTCCCTCCCTGCCTCTCCCATTTACCTCCTCTCTGCTCCTTCCCTCATGCTGCCTTTACTCTCTTCCCTCCTCGCCTATCTACTCCTCCTCCTTCCCATATCTACTCCTCCCCCCTCCCCCCATCACCCCTCCCCCCATCCCCCCTCCCCCCTCCCCCCATCCCCCCTCCCCCCAAACCAATGAAATATACATAAGAAATGATTGCCTCTGTGATTGGTTTAACCTGTGTGTGATGGCAGCGATTTGACCAATAAACGATGCTTGTTTGTGTGACACGTCAGTCAGGTCGCTTTTTATTGACCAATCACGTTAGTTTGACACTTCTATTAAATTCACGTACGTTTTTATTTTATTAATTTCCTTGAATTCACCCCACTCCACCCCACTCCACCCCACTCACACCCCACTCACACCCCCCACCTACCCCCACCCACACCCCACTCCACCCCACTCACACCCCACTCCACCCCACTCACACCCCACTCACACCCCCACCTACCCCCACCCACACCCACACCCACACCCATAACACCTGTCTCACTATTATATATCACTTCCGCCTCTAATTAACCTGTAGCACATTTTGTAGTTGTTTGCTTTTTTTGCAATAATTGTAGTCGTTATAAATGTGTGTACAGCAGGTTGGTTGGTGGTGATCTGAGGTGTCTGTTGTCTGTACCTGTGATTAGCTGTACCTGCGTCTGTACCTGTGTTTAGCTGTACCTGCGTCTGTACCTGTGTTTAGCTGTACCTGCGTGTGTACCTGTGTTTAGCTGTACCTGTGTTTAGCTGTACCTGCGTCTGTACCTGTGTTTAGCTGTACCTGCGTCTGTACCTGTGTTTAGCTGTACCTGCGTCTGTACCTGTGTTTAGCTGTACCTGCGTCTGTACCTGTGTTTAGCTGTACCTGCGTCTGTACCTGTGTTTAGCTGTACCTGCGTGTGTACCTGTGTTTAGCTGTACCTGCGTCTGTACCTGTGTTTAGCTGTACCTGCGTCTGTACCTGTGTTTAGCTGTACCTGCGTCTGTACCTGTGTTTAGCTGTACCTGCGTCTGTACCTGTGTTTAGCTGTACCTGCGTCTGTACCTGTGTTTAGCTGTACCTGCGTCTGTACCTGTGTTTAGCTGTACCTGCGTCTGTACCTGTGTTTAGCTGTACCTGCGTCTGTACCTGTGTTTAGCTGTACCTGCGTCTGTACCTGTGTTTAGCTGTACCTGCGTCTGTACCTGTGTTTAGCTGTACCTGCGTCTGTACCTGTGTTTAGCTGTACCTGCGTCTGTACCTGTGTTTAGCTGTACCTGCGTCTGTACCTGTGTTTAGCTGTACCTGCGTCTGTACCTGTGTTTAGCTGTACCTGCGTGTGTACCTGTGTTTAGCTGTACCTGCGTCTGTACCTGTGTTTAGCTGTACCTGCGTCTGTACCTGTGTTTAACTGTACCTGTGTTTAGCTGTACCTGCGTCTGTACCTGTATTTAGCTGTACCTGCGTGTGTACCTGTGTTTAGCTGTACCTGCGTCTGTACCTGTGTTTAACTGTACCTGTGTTTAGCTGTACCTGCGTCTGTACCTGTGTTTAGCTGTACCTGCGTGTGTACCTGTGTTTAGCTGTACCTGCGTCTGTACCTGTGTTTAACTGTACCTGTGTTTAACTGTACCTGCGTCTGTACCTGTGTTTAACTGTACCTGCGTGTGTACCTGTGTTTAGCTGTACCTGCGTGTGTACCTGTGTTTAGCTGTACCTGTAAATTTGTATCCATACCTGTATCTGTATTTGTATATATGTCTGTAACTTGTACTCGTATTCATACCTGTAATTTCTATCTGAATACTCGTACCTGTATCTCTATATGTACCTGTACCTGCCCCCTGTACCTGTACTCGTACCTGTACCTGCCCCCTGTACCTGTACTTGTACCTGTATATGATATGTACTTTACACCTGCGTTTTACCTACACCTGCACCTCAACACGTGTCCCTGTGGTGTTACGTTCTAATTTATGAGGCACAGTATGGCAGAGTAGCACCACCACCACATAACATAGCACCACAACATAGCACTACCACCACCACATAACATAGCACCACAACATAGCACTACCACCACCACATAACATAGCACCACCACCACATAACATAGCACCACCACCACATAACATAGCACCACAACATAGCACTACCACCACCACATAACATAGCACCACAACATAGCACCACCATCACATAACATAGCACCACAACATAGCACCACCACCACCACATAACATAGCACCACCACCACATAACATAGCACCACAACATAGCACCACCACCACATACCATAGCACCACAACATAGCACCACCATCACCACATAACATAGCACCACCACCACATAACATAGCACCACAACATAGCACCACCACCACATAACATAACACCACAACATAGCACCACCATCACCACATAACATAGCACTACCACCATCACATAACATAGCACCACAACATAGCACCACCATCACCACATAACATAGCACCACCACCACATAACATAGCACCACAACATAGCA
The DNA here is from genome assembly GCA_958450375.1 of Homarus gammarus. NCBI lineage: Eukaryota > Metazoa > Arthropoda > Malacostraca > Decapoda > Nephropidae > Homarus > Homarus gammarus. Next base: position 483,149 of record CAUDMG010002176.1, on the reverse strand, counting down.
CCACCACCACCACATAACATAGCACCACAACATAGCACCACCACCACCACATAACATAGCACCACAACATAGCACCACCACCACCACATAACATAGCACCACAACATAGCACCACCACCACCACATAACATAGCCCCACAACATAGCACCACCACCACCACATAACATAGCACCACAACATAGCACCACCATCACCACATAACATAGCACTACCACCATCACATAACATAGCACCACAACATAGCACCACCATCACCACATAGCATAGCACCACCACCACATAACATAGCCCCACAACATAGCACCACCACCACCACATAACATAGCACTACCACAACATAGCACCACCACCACCACATAACATAGCACCACAACATAGCACCACCACCACCACATAACATAGCCCCACAACATAGCACCACCACCACCACATAGCATAGCACCACAACATAGCACCACCATCACCACATAACATAGCACTACCACCATCACATAACATAGCACCACAACATAGCACCACCATCACCACATAACATAGCACCACCACCACATAACATAGCCCCACAACATAGCACCACCACCACCACATAACATAGCACTACCACAACATAGCACCACCACCACATAACATAGCCCCACAACATAGCACCACCATCACATAACATAGCCCCACAACATATTACCACCACCACATAACATAGCCCCACAACATAGCACCACCACCACCACAACAGCATAACATAGCACTACCACAACATAGCATAGCACCACAACATAGCACCACCACCACATAGCATAGCACCACCACAACGCATCACCACCACCACACCACACACCACCACCACCACACAGATAGTTCACAGTAGAGGCAACACGGATGTTCCTCCCTTAAATCAAAACAAGGTGACGTCTCATGGCCACAAATTGGGTGATCATCATAGTGAGGTAGTTAGGACGCTGTCTTAATTACCGCAGGAACAACCAACTAGCCAGCTCCCACCTCTCCTCCCCCTCCCCCTCCCCCTCCCCCTCACCCTGGTTTAAAGTCGTCTTGTATGCATATTGACGCCATTTGCATTGATGGTGCATGTAAAGCAAATTGAGTCATTAGCGTGTGGGGTAGACTATGTGTGTGTGTGTGTGTGTGTGTGTGTGTGTGTGGACCCGGGCCAGACAGGGTGAAACTATGGGCAAGTTTCTTTAGGTCATTTGCCTCTGTCTACCCAGGGTGTGGTTCTTGTCTATGTATACAGAAAGAGATAACTCAGTAACTCTACAAACAAATAAACAGCAGTATACAAAGACAGGACCAACAAACAAACAAAAACACTTCATACAGCCATACACGTGTTACTTACAGGTCTCGTGAGCTTGACCTTTGACCTCATGTACACAAGTTAAGACATACAGTAGGTATTTGTGTACATAATTAGTTTTTTTTTTCTAGTAACAGGTAAATGAATGTGATTGGGGGAAGTACTCTCTCTCTCCTCTCTCTCTCTCTCTCTCTCTCTCTCTCTCTCTCTCTCTCTCTCTTTTTATTATTATTATTATTATTATTATTATCATTTTAACAACTTTCACTACTACTACTACTACTATTACTACTTTATTGGCCTCCAGCCTCCCCCAATAGCCACACCTTCGCCGCCATTTTATTCCCTTAATATTAACTATCCTAATACAACAGTAGCTATCCTAACTGTGTTGAGTTAGTTGAGCCGCAGATCTATGCGGCATTCAGTGACTGTAGCCTCATAGTCAATATCTGCAACTGTTGTCGGCTTTGGGACTACTATTACTACTACTACTACCACCTACCACAATTTCTGCTGTTACTACCACAATTCTTGCTGTTATTCTTCATCGTGTTAAGCTGTACACTCGCTGCTGCTGTTAACTTGTGCCACATTTACCGCTGTCACATCGGCTGCTGTTAATAACGCCATTGCAGCTGTTGTTGGGGAGGGGGGGGGAGGGAGAGATGGGGGAAGCAGAGGGCTGGGGGGAGGGGAATGAAGTGGGGGTGAAGATGGGAGGGAGGGGGAAGCGAAGGGGAAGGGGGAAGGAGGGAGGGGGAAGGAGGGAGGGGGAGATACATCTGACAGAGATAACAAGTGGAGCATAACTGAGGGGTGGGGGGAGAAAGAGGGGGAGGGGGTGGAGAAAATTATGGGGATTGGAGAAAGAGAAGGAAAGGAGAGGCGGAAGAGAGGGAGAGAGGTGAGTGGGGAAGAAAGAGGAGGATTGAGAGGGAAGAAATTGAGGGAAAGGGAAGAAGAAAGGAAGATGGCATGGAGGAGAGAGAAATCGAGAGAAAGAGAGACGAGGGAATTGATAAAGGAGGCGAAGGGGTAAGGGGAAAAGGGAAGGGAAGAGAGAGAGGGAGGGTAGGAGAAGGGAGGGTTGTTTTAACAGGTGTATGTGGGCGTGGTCATGGTGAGTCGATGTTGTTGACGGTAAACATCTCTCTCTCTCTCTCTCTCTCTCTCTCTCTCTCTCTCTCTCTCTCTCTCTCTCTCTCTCTCTCTCTCTCTCTCGTGACATATACTGAAAAGACAAGTCGTCACTTTTTAGTTTAGTTATTCACACACACACACACATACACACACACACACACACACACACACACACACAGATGTTACTCTGGTGTGGTGACTAATTAATTGAATTTAAGTCATAGTTATCCGAATTAGCTCAACAAAAAACAACTCGCCCGAATGTGCAGAATTATCCGAATTATTGCAAATAGAAATCATCCTTATTTTGTGGAGAGTTAAGTCAGGTTAGGAGGAATTTAGTTGACGGGGTGATCTACGTTCTGGCGCGCTAGGTGGGCTGTTAGCGAGGTAATTTGTGTGTTATTATGAGCCATACGCTGGCATGGCATGGCTTGGCTGCTGAGGTGGCTTGGCTTGGCTCTTGGTTGCCATTGGAGTCCCTGGGCCAGCTCTCCGGGCCGCCATGCACAGGTAATGAGAGAGGTGTGGTGACGTAACGGTGTGTTTAGTGAGGGCGTAGTGATGCACAGGTGAAAGAAGGTTTACCTCTGTTAATTAGTAGGATAGGACGTGATCTTACAGGTAAAAGGTGTACATGTGCTAATTTGTACACATGGGCGTGGTCATGCACAGGCAAAGGTGTACATGAGTTAATTAGTAGTATTGGGCGTGGTCTTACAGGTAAAGGGTGTACTTGTATTAATTTGTACACATGGGCGTGGTCATGTACATGAATGAGGTGTACATGAGTTAATTAGTATTATTGGGCGTGGTCGTACAGGCATAAAAGTGTACATATTCTAATTTATACACACGGGCGTGGTCATGTACAGGTATAAGGTGTACACGAGTTAATTAGTAGTATTGGGTGTGGTCATGTACAGGTAAAGGTATACATGGAATGATTAGCACCGTGAGGGCTTTATTATTGAATTATTTATCATTATTAGTAGTAGTATATTTTATATAGATTATTATCATGGTTATTATCAGTTTATTATTATTATTATTATTATCGTGTTATCATTATTCTACTGTTGTTGTTGTTGTTGTTGGACCATGGCAGGCGTTGTGTGCTCGCCATGGCCTTCAGTGGTACGAGGCGAACGACCATGGCCAGCGACCACCAGTCAGTTTGTGGCCACAGCGGCGTCGATGATGAACTGCGGCATCACCGTAGTGGCCGCCGCTTGCGGTATATGCACACCGCAGATGGAGAAAGGGGGAGGGTTGGAGGGCTAGGGGAGGAGGGAGGGATGGAAAGTTAGAAGGAGGGAGAAAGGGTGTAAAGAGGGAGGAATGGGGGAGAGAGAGAGAGAGATTTAACGACATTATACGATGCTGTACGATGTTAACGAAGACTTATACCACTTAACGAAGTCTAACGAAGTCTTATGGAAGTTTAAGGAAAAATTCCGAAGCCAAACGAAACCTTACAATAACGTTTAACGAATATACAAGATTTAACGAATGTCTTCAAATATATACTGTATACCTAACGAGGTCTGGCGAAAACTAGCTATGCTTAACGAACTCTGACGGTGATGAGAGTCTTAACGAACCCTTACAGAGGAGGTTTAACGAAGCGGAGGTAGACGATAGTTAAGTCTCTTAGGGATATAATTAACGTTTACAAACACAGGTGGGAGATGACGTCACAGATAGTGGAGTTTGATGCTTAGATAAATAGAGTTTTTCCTCGAGGCTAAAGTGGTAGACAGAGATCATCAAGGGACTTTATAAACACCCTTAATTATTGAGGTTTTGTTAGTATTATCAAGGTACCACTCTACCAAGGTACCATTCTCAGTAATCAAGGTACCATTCTTGTGAACCGGGGTATAATTGAACCATGGATTACGATACTGGGACGTAGTTTAGGAGCTATGTGGTTCAACTGCTTAGTTATTCTCCCCCCCCCCTACCCACCCCCACCCCCACCCACCCCCCCCCCCCCCCACCCCCACCACCAGTCCATTTGAGGGTTTTATTGCTTGCCATCCTCATTATACACAGGTACGCCAGGTGAGTATGTTGGAGAGGGAGTGAGTGATGACCGTGGGAGTGGGAGGATGAGGGAGAGAGGGTGGTGAGAGGAGTGAGGGAAGAGGGGTGAGGGGGGGAGAGTGGTGAGGGGGTGATGATGAGTGAGGGAAGAGGGGTGAGGGGGGGAGAGTGGTGAGGGGGTGATGATGAATGAGGGAAGAGGGGTGAGGGGGGAGTGGTGAGAGGGTGATGGTGAGTGAGGGAAGAGGGGTGAGGTAGTGAGTGTGTGTGAGGGAGAAGATGATGGTGAATAAACAATAATATGGAAGATGCTGTTAGTAGATTAATGCATAAATATGTATAAATAAATAACTAATTGGCAATAAATGTAAAAATATACACAGATAGATAGATATGTAAGCAAACAGACAGATACATAGATTATGGTTAAATGAATACAAGATAAGTAAGATATATATATACATTAACGTAGAGATGAGTTAATACATAGATAGGCAGTTATAGAAAGATATACATAGTTACATGAATATAGGTAAAGGTAGATAATTAGGCAGAGGTATAGACAGACAGACAGAGGGGAGGAAGAAAGGGAGGGGGGTACTGAGGAAGAGAAGGGGGGGGGGAGGGTAGTGAGAGAACTTACCTGGAGAGTTATCGTAATTACCTCTGAATTCATCTCATCTCTAAGTAAAAATAAACCCTGGCTGCCCTCTTATTGTATTCAACCCGATAATTGAATCTTCGAGTACTATCTGTATTTTTACGGGGGGTAGGGGTAGGGGTTGAGAGAGGGGGAGGGAGGGGTTGAGAGAGGGGGGTAGGGGTTGAGAGAGGGGGAGGGGTTGAGAGAGGGGGAGGGTAAGGGGGAGGGATTTTGGTGTATGAAGACAGTCGTGAATTATTTATAAAGGTCATCCCGTCTTGGTGTCTCTGTCTGAACCTGTTCCGAATCGTTCCAAGTCGAGGGTTTGTCTTCTCTTGAGATGGACGGGGCTCTTATATCAGCTACCACTTGAGTATTAACCTTTTATATCAGCTACCCCTTGACTAATACCCTCCTGATATTAACCCAAATACCAGTTGTCGCTTGAGTATTAACTCCTTGATGGTAGCTGTTCCTTGTGTATTAATTAACCCCCCTGATACGAACTCACCCTTGAGCAGTAATCCAAATAAAAGATTCATTCTACAGATACAGTGAATCCTTGTGAGCTGATTCAGTATCCGATTAATGGGTCTCATTCTGAAGTTAAACTGAATTCTTACATTGTTTCGACTCCCGAGTGTTCGAAAACTGGTTGGGAACATGCATGATCCGAATTAGCAGCGAGAGGTCGTGATGAACCCTCGTATAATAACACACCTTGGAGCTGTACCGAAACATGCAATGCTTCGAATCCCTCCCAACACATTCACTTCGGGGGGGGGGGGTGTTTTTGAGATCAGATTGAACTAGTGGATCACCTGAATATTAGCCCCCCTCCCCTTCCCGCCCCCTCCCTGTCCTCCCCCTCCCTGTCCTCCCCCTCCCTCACCCCAGGGTTTAATTTACCTGAAGATTAACCCCCTAGCTTATTTCACCTGAGGGCTTAGGTTATGTTAGCTTAGGTTAGTGTTAGCTTAGGTTAGTGTTAGCTTAGGTAAGGTTAGTGCTTGGTTAGATTAGATTAGATTAGGTTACATTACGTTGAATTAGTGTTAGTTTAGGTTAATGTTAGCGTCGTGAGTTTAGTATTAGAATTGTTAATGTTATGTTGAAATAAGCTGCAGGGGGGGGGGGGGGGTAATGAGCTAATCTTCAGTTGTACCGAACCAGCTAATCTCAGGGCTTCGTTTGGATTCATTATCTCATTATGATGTTTTGTTCGGAGACCTTCGATTCTCTCACCTTATAATTTACCTGTCGATTAATTACAGACTGGGGTACCTGAGCACTCACCTGGTTATTCCGATGACCAAATTATTTTTTTTTTTTTTTTTTTACCGACCACCGAATTTCAGACCGGGAGAACCAGTCCTAATTTGTCCACAATTGGGTTAATTAGAACTTTTAGGAGACTTGAACTTTACTTAGATGTAGAACTTGATATGTGTTCGTGTTTACTTAGCTACGATTTAATATACGTTGAATTTATGGAAGTTTTTAGAATACCAGAACTTTTGGTTTGTTGAAACTGATAGTAATATTCTTAAGGTTTAATTAAAATAAAAATATTAAAATTCCGGGTACATACATACATACATACATACATACATACATACATACATACATACACCACCAAATCTATATAATACTTGTGTAGATAATGAATAGAAAATTTGACAATAGATACAAATAGATAAATTACCTTAAATAATAGAGATTTAGATATAGACACATTTTATATATATAGAGTTAGATAAATTATATATATATAAAACCAGTCAAATAGAAGTTATTTTTGGATATTTTGATTAAGGTATAATTAGATAGCGAGAGATAGCATATATAGTTAATAGGTTGTGCTGTCAGGGTGAAGATTACGGTAACTGCGGTAACTGCGGTAACTACGGTAACTGCGGTAACTGAAGCATAAGGTAAAGGAAGAATTAGTGTAACTGTAAATTATTATTGTTCTGTGTAATTATTGTTTATGAGTGGTGATTATGGCTGAGGTTGTCTGTCCGTCTGTCTGTCTGTCTGTCTGTTTGTTTGTTGCTGTTACTCTTTTTTGTTTCTTTCTCTCTATGTCTCTTCTGGTCCTCTCTCTCTCTCACCCGGGGTTAGCTCCGTCCCGTTTATTACACTCCTCGGTGGTTGGAAAGACAGACACATTATTAACAGAATGTCACCTGTACCCACAACTGCGCCTGATGCTATCTCTCTGCTTATCGCCACGACCACATCTTGGATTCACGGAAAGAGAGAGAGAGAGAGAGAGAGAGAGAGAGAGAGAGAGAGAGAGAGAGAGAGAGAGAGAGAGATCAGAGTTAGGGTAATAAAAGAGAGAGGGGAAGAGAGAAAGAATGAAAGATAGAGAGAGAGAGAGTTAAAGAAAGATAGATAGAAAAAGAGAGATTAATAAATGATACTCAGGGAGGCAGAATTATTATTAACCCCACAGAGACGAAAAGGAGACAAAACAGACAGACACACACACACACACACACACACACACACACACACACACACACACACACACACACACACACACACACACACACCATTTAAAACTCACCTTCACAAGCCAGGATTTTTGGCTTTACACCAACTCTCGATCATAATTATAAGCATTTACCCCCTTATTATACTCTACGATACTGGGGTCAATAAGTCTCTTTTTCCTACCAGATCCTGTGAGATTTCCGACCTTATGGCACCCTTCTTAAAGTGTGTTGATCTCAGAGTTGAAAGGGTACATGTGATATGATTGGGGGTAAGATAGTGGTATAGTTTTGGAAGGAGTTAAAGATAGATGTCGATTATCTGTTGTATTGAAGAGGTGTGTGTGTGTGTGTGTGTGTGTGTGTGTGTGTGTGTTTAAACTTGCTTAGGCACACACACACACACACACACACACACACACACTACCAGTAAGGTATCAACACCTTTCCCTGACACTTGCTGGAGCTAATTACCACCTGCCGAACGACCAGGAACCACCGGGGCGAACGTGTAACAAGGCCAGAGGATACCTGCACACAGGTAATTACAGGTGCTGGGTGTGGGGGGACGTGAGAGTGTGGGCGTGAGGGAGCTTTGTAGGTGGTGTGTGTTAGCATTTGGTTGTGGGCATGTGGGCGTGTGGGGTTAAGGGGGTGAGGGGGCGTGAGTGCGTGAGTGAGAGCGTGTGAGGGTGAGGGCGTGAGTGGAGAGATAGGACAATAACGGGTGACCCCTTTCAAGCCAGTAATTACCACAGGTGTTAGGAGGTAACCCTTCCACACCTGGTTGTCTTGTGGTGCGATTCGACCCCCAGTTGGTTCGACCCCCAGATGGTTCAGTCCACAACAGAATTGACAAGACAGACAGATACATACAGACGCAAAAATAGACAATGCACAAGCTCACAGACAGACAGACAGACAGACAAACAGACAGACAGACAGACAGACAGACGGACCAATAGAGACAGACAGACAACACCAAACAAACAGACAGACAGACAGACAGACAGACAAACAGACAGACAGACAGACAGACGGACCAATAGAGACAGACAGACAACACCAAAACAAACAGATAGACAGACAGACTAGAATGGACAGTGTTTGTTGTGATTTTTTTTTTCAGAACAGCTACACAGTTTTTCTCTCAGGCTGGGAAAGCTTTCACACACAGGTCCTGTTGGCTGGACTTTCTTTCATTACTTTCTTCGTTTCTTTCAAGTTTTCTCTCATTTCTTTCATCGTTTATTAATTTCTTGAAGACATTGATGATTGCATCTTTAAAATTTCAAGTTTATTTTTTTTTTATTTTATATTTTGTAAAGTGAAATTTCATCACCTGTTTCAAAATTTCCTTTAATATTTTTTTTTCACTGTTTCACTTCTCTCACAATTTCTTTCATTATTTCTTTCGTAATTTCTTTCAACACTTCAGTGGCTCTTCTCTTTATAATTGAAGAGTAACTGTAATATATAGTCTCTCTGTCTCTCTCTCTCACTACATAATCTTAAATAAAAAAATAAAACACACACACACACACACATACAAGGTCAAACAAACAAACAAACACAATAAACTGTTAGATTTATACACTTGTACAGACTTACGTGTTTCTGATGTGTTTTAATTTACTCCATTTTATTTTTATTTTGTTATTTCTTTCCACACATTATCTCTGTTTCGTGTCGAGTTGCTGGTGATTGTTTCTCTTTGATTATATGTGATTTCGACTTGTTTTTTTGTGTTTGTTTTTCCTCGTTGTGTGTTTTTTTATGTGAGTTCGATTTTGTTTATATTTATTAATTTATTTATTTTATCTTACGTTGTTTGGTTACTGAGTTGACAGGACATGTTTCTTTAATGGATTCTCTGCTGTGTCCAGTTGGTGGTTATTGTGTTTTTGTTATTTATCGTCGCGGTTTAATATCGAGACAGAAAGACAGACATGGATGGACAGAAAAAGAGACATACAGACAGACAGAAAGAGAGAGAGAAAAACAGAGAGATAGAGAGAGACAGACAGACAGACAGAGAGGGACAGAAAGACAGAGAGATAGAGAGAGACAGACAGACAGACAGAGAGGGACAGAAAGAGAGAGAGAAAGACAGAGAGATAAAGAGAGACAGACAGACAGACAGACAGAGAGGGACAGAAACAAAGGGACAGACATATAATCAGACAGACATAGAGGGTCACGTATCCTCCCCCCCCACAATAGAGATCTAGGCTATCGTAAGTTGACTCCTAAGATAATGTAGGTATTGTAATGGCTTGTTATCGTGGCCAGGAAGGTCAGTAGTCAACCCACATGTCTTGACTTTTTGTGTGTGATTATCCGGTGTTGTGAATCTGGGTCTTATTGGTTAACTAAATGAAGGACACACACACACACACACACACACACACACACACACACACACACACACACACACACACACACACATGGCCTCCATAGTGTGAATGATCCACACTCAATTTGCGTCCGCCAGATGCGACCTTAATGCGGTAGGTGGATGGGCGAGTCTACCGCAGTCTTGGCCGCAGGCGGGTAGGTATGGCCGCACCTACCCGCCCCTCTCCTGTGGTCATCGTGTACAAAGGGTTATAGGGAAGGAGATATAGGAGAGAGAGAGAGATAAAGAGAGAAAGAGAGGATAATTAAAATAGAGATTAAAGAAAAACTAAGAAAAAATAAAATACAAAAGAGAAATAAGAGACAAAATAAAGAAAACAATAACAAAAAACAAAGAAAAATTAGATACAAATTAAAAATAAAAGAGAAAAAGAAGAAATTAAAAAAGAAAACAAGACATGAGAACTAAGATAATTTTAATCGATATCAAAAACTGAAAAAAAAAAAATGGTTCCAGCTATTGAACAAAGTGTCACGTTGTTCCTGATCATTATAAACCACGACAGCTAACAAACACACACACACACACTAGAAATATGACACTTAATGATCTAGGAGAAGAAGAAAGCCAGTTTGATGTGTTATATCTTTCATTATCTCTAATTGGTAGTTAGAGATGAGAGATCTTTACTCAGATTCCCACACTACACTACACACACACACACACACACACACACACACACACACACACACACACGAGAGGCTGAAAAGTGGTAAGCCATAATTATCATCCTCCCACAAATAGTCCAGTGCAGTCGTGTTTATTTCCGGTAGTTCGGGGTATAATTTGTTTTGTGATTTTAGGTTTTGGGTGAATCGGTATTTTATTTTTTTGTGGCCCGGGATTTTGGTTTTGTTGGAGCGGTATTTTAATTTTCTTAGATCAGCATCTAATTTCGCTACATCGGCGTATATTTCGCTAAATCGGTAGCTATTATCGGTAAAAATCGGCATAGATTTGTTTGCTAAGACGACCCAAGTAAACACCATTCAAGTATAGACGACATAACAGTATAAATGACGTAATAACAACAGTATAGACGTCATAACAGTATAGACGACATAACAGTATAGACGACATAACAGTATAAATGACGTAATAACGACAGTATAGACGTCATAACAGTATAGACGACATAACAGTATAGACGACATAACAACAAACGTAATAACAACAGTATAGACGTCATAACAGTATAGACGTCATAACAGTATAAACGACATAACAACAAACGTAATAACAACAGTATAGACGTCATAACAGTATAGACGACATAACAGTATAAACGACATAACAACAAACGTAATAACGACAGTATAGACGTCATAACAGTATAGACGACATAACAGTATAAACGACATAACAACAAACGTAATAACGACAGTATAGACGTCATAACAGTATAGACGACATAACAGTATAAACGACATAACAACAAACGTAATAACGACAGTATAGACGTCATAACAGTATAAACGACATAACAACAAACGTAATAACAACAGTATAGACGTCATAACAGTATAGACGACATAACAGTATAAACGACATAACAACAAACGTAATAACGACAGTATAGACGTCATAACAGTATAGACGACATAACAGTATAAACGACATAACAACAAACGTAATAACGACAGTATAGACGTCATAACAGTATAGACGACATAACAACAAACGTAATAACGACAGTATAGACGTCATAACAGTATAGACGACATAACAACAAACGTAATAACGACAGTATAGACGTCATAACAGTATAGACGTCATAACAGTATAGACGACATAACAACAAACGTAATAACGACAGTATAGACGTCATAATAGCAATATAAACGACGAGACTCCTGAGAAAAAAGTTAAAAGAGATCAGATCGTGTGTTGCAGGATTTATTAAAAGGGTTCCCACGTTTAAGGTGTTGGATGCTTTATAGCTCTCGTCGTGTACAGCTCCCCGGATGATGCTCTTTTGTTTTTTGTTGTTTTTAGCAAGACGATTTTTGTTTTAGTTCTGCATTTTTTTTGTAGATTTTGTTCTTTTTTCTTGGTAGTTGATCTTTTTATTTATTTATTTTTTTAATTGAGTTTTTTTCCTCGTCAATTTTTTTAGGAGTTATATTGTCGACTTTAGTTTATTTCTTGAATAGATCCATTAATTTTTGAAGGTTTAATAGGAGTATGATGTAATGGTAGAGATATTAATGGTTTAAATTAATGGTAGGAAGAGGATAATGGTAGACATATTAATGGTTTAAACTAATGGTAGGAAGAGGATAATGGTAGACATATTAATGGTTTAAACTAATGGTAGGAAGAGGATAATGGTAGACATATTAATGGTTTAAACTAATGGTAGGAAGAGGATAATGGTAGACATATTAATGGTTTAAACTAATGGTTGGAAGAGGATAATGGTAGACATATTAATGATTTAAACTAATGGTAGGAAGAGGATAATGGTAGACATATTAATGGTTTAAACTAATGGTAGGAAGGGGATAATGGTAGACATATTAATGGTTTAAACTAATGGTAGGAGGGCCAGGTGAAGGCAGAGGCTGCGATGAATGAATGAATGAAAGTGAAAGTTAATTAGTAAAACCTGACCTAAAACATTTTGACCAATAGTGTGGAGACGAATTTCAGCATGTGTCGATGTAAGTATGTAGAGGCTGTAGTGTGTGTGTGTGTGTGTGTGTGTGTGTGTGTGTGTGTGTGTGTGTGTGTGTGTGTGTGTGTGTCTGTCTGTATGTGTATATGTGTGTGTGTCACTATAATTCCCCAGCCTTACATAGTTTCACGTGCCCAGGCTTGTAGGGGAATTTCCTGCCTGGTGGGGAATTATTTTAACCCCTTTTTTCCCTGCCACTCGCTAAACGCTCTCGGATACCTGAGCTGACGGCCCTGTTTGTTTTGCTTTTTGTCCTCTTGGTGATTTACATAAACTTGGTGATTTTTTCTTGTATTTTGTTATTGTTTGTGTTTTTGTGTATGTATGTGTTTTGTATGTGTGTGCGTGTGTGTGTGTGTGTTTTATGTGTTTGTGTTTATTTGTGTGTACTTGTGTATTTGTGTATGTATGTATGTGTGTTTGTTTAGAGATACACAGATACATAGATAGATATTTAGGTATATAGAAAGAGAGAAAAATATGAGAGAGAGAGAGAGAGAGAGAGAGAGAGAGAGAGAGAGAGAGAGAGAGAGAGAGAGAGAGACACGCAAACTGTGTGAACGCGATAACCATCAACAATAATGTGAAGGGTATAATAAAGACATAATCACACCCTCTCCCCTCTCCCCTACCTCTCCCTCTCCTACCTCTCACACTTCTCCCCCTCTCCCTCTCCTAACTCTCACACCTATCCCCCTCTCCCTCTCTCCTCTTCTCCTTTCTCTCCCTCTCATTATCTTACCTTTCACACATCTTCCACATCGTTCCCTTTCCATCTCATTCCCTCCCCTCTCTCTCCCTCCCCTTTCTCCTACCTCTCCCCCTCACTCCTCCACCTTTCACACCTCTCCCACTTCCCTCTCCTCCCTCTCACCCCCCCCCCGTCTTCTCTTCCAGGACTCAGAGGCCATTTAAATACACCACAAAAAAGGTATTATTCAAATGAGCTACGATGACATTTCCTTCTTTCTGAGGTGTGTGTGTGTGTGTGTGTGTGTGTGTGTGTGTGTGTGTGTGTGTGTGTGTCCAATCATGTTTATGTGCGGTGATGTTGGCATGCCTGGGTCAATTACCTCTGAATGGTTGGCACCACTGACACAAATGCGGTGAGAACGTTGACATAGGTAACTTAATTAAGATGAGAGGGTTGGTACACCTGATCCACACGGATGAATTGGCGTTCCTGTGACTTTATTGAGGATAGTGTTGAAGGGTTGGTACGTCGTCTGGTTGATTGAAATAGACATTTAAAAGTAAGTGTGCCTGATCTACATGTAAAGTTGGTATGCCTGTAAGGGTTGGTATGCCTTGTACAGTGAGTGACAAGGGTTGGTATGCCTGAATCACATAAAAGGGTTGGTATGCCTGTTTCAGTGAGCTGGATAATGAAGGGTTGGTATGCTTGATTCAGGCAAAAGGTTGGTATGCCTGAATCACATAAAAGGGTTGGTATGCCTGTTTCAGTGAGCTGGATAATGAAGGGTTGGTATGGTTGAATCACACGGAAGAGTTGTCATGTCTAATACTGTGGGTGACGGAAGGGTTGGTATGCCTGGCACAGTAGGTGACGGAAGGGTTGGCATTCTTGGGGAAGGAAATATTCATTAGGTGGGTCACAAGTGTCGTAACGTCAGACCACAGTGGACAGCTGGGCGAGGAGGGCGACTTACCAGCGCTTTCCGGCCCACAGTTTTTCTGCCTAACTTTCGCCCACGTCTGTGTGTGTGTGTGTGTGTCAGTCTATTGATGGCAGTTCATATGTGACAACCTGTTAATGACAGTCTATTAATGACAGTCTATTAATGACATAAAGGTTTTGAAACAGATACATCAAAAAGGAGAAAGTGTGTTTATTAGAGAAAACGGAGGAAGGGTTGATGTAAAGAAAACGGAGGAAGGGGTTGACCACTAGCGGGAGGAAATGCCTACGTGAGGCCTAATACCTTACCCGGATAATGTGGTGAGGTAGTTTTAAGGGGCAGTGGTAGTGGTGGGTGGTGAGGGAGGTAGTGGTAGTAGTGGGTGGTGGGGGTATTAGGGAGTAGTGGGTGGTAGGAGGGGTTAGTGGGTGGTTGTAATAGGGGGTAGTAGTTGGGTGGTAGTGGGATAGTGATTAAGAGATAGCTATGGTGGTAATAGTATTGGTGATAGTGGTAGTAGCAAGCAATGGTGGTAGTAGTGGTTGCAAGCAATAGTAGTAATAGTTGTAGTAGCCAGCAATAATGGTAGTGGTGGTATGCATCGATTTTGGTAGTAGTGGTAGCAGTAGCAAGTAATGGTGGTAGTAGTAGTGGTAGTAGCAAGCAATGGTGGTAGTGGTGGTAGCGAGAGAACCTGTTCGCATGGTGGTGGTGGGTGTGGCCAGTCAGTGTACCTGCTTATAATTACCTAACTACACCTTGTTATACCTGTTTATTAGTACTGGCTCTACTGAACTAGCTCACACGCCCGCCCCAGAGAGAGAGAGAGAGAGAGAGAGAGAGAGAGAGAGAGAGAGAGGATAATAATGGAGAGAAAGAGGGAAGTGTCTGAATGATTTGGACAGACAGACAGACAGGCAGGCAAACACAGACAGACAAACAGACAGACCGATAGAAAAGCTATTTAATGTACTGAGGAGTTTTAAAAGACAACAAATAACTGATAAAAAATTAATAATGATAAAAATAAGAAAAACAATAATAGCAACAACCTGAACGACACACACACACACACACACACACACACACACACACCATCCTTAGCTACCGTTGTTATTGCCGTAATATAGAGGTGGTTTATATACCGTAGCCAGGTGAGAGTGAGGTATGGTAAGTGTAATTAATGAAAACCTTTTACCTTACCTGTGTGATATAAGGTGTTTGAGGGCCGGTTTATTGTCCATGGTTCCTACGGGTAATAGCGTATGTGTGTGTGTGTGTGTGTGTGTGAGAGAGAGAGAGAGATGTGCTCTCGAAACATCCGGTCATAATATGCAAATTTCCCCCAACCTTCTGCCCCTCTAAACCACGTCCTCTCTCTCTCTCTCTCTCTCTCTCTCTCTCTCTCTCTCTCTCTCTCCATACATCACACCTGTTCGTGCCGGTAATTGCAAAGAGCCGTCACCTGCCCGCCCCGTCGCCTGTGTTTACACTAATGAGTGACGTCACGCGAATAGCCGATCACCCGCTGATGACAAGTGAACATCAACTATAAACACCTTAACCTCCCCTCCCATCCCCTCTACCTTTCTGTCACTTATATTGTCTTATTTAATTGTTTATACCTTGTGTATTTAGTGACTTAAAACACCTACATGAAGATCTTTGTAATGTTGAAGTTCATTTATACAATGTTATACAATCATCATCTTCACTACCTGCTCGCGTCATCAACAGCATCAACTACCGTGTCATTAGTAGGGGATTCAGATAGTCTTTTGTTTAATTGTAGACGTTTATCCTGGCGTCTATAATTCACCCTGACGAACGTGTGTGTGTGTGTGTGTGTGTGTTACAACCTCTTCTCCCTTTCTCATTTTTTTCTTTTTTTTTTGTTCGTTCATTCTTCTTCCTTCCTTTATCCTCCCTTTGTTTCCTCCTCCTCCTATTCTCCCATTTCTTCTTTCTATTTCAACTCCTCTTCCTCCTTCATTGTACCTCTCTTCCTCTTCCATCACCTCTCCTACTTCTTCTTATTCTCTCACTCTTCCTTTCTCCCGTTTATCATCTTTCTTCTCCCTCTCTTTCCCTCCCCACTAACCCCCCTCCCCGTCTCCCCACACTCAGCTCCCCAAATTAATGGTCTTCCGATGTTAGTGTTAATTAATTCTTCAAGCGTTCCGGCCACCCCTGACTCCCCACCTCAGCTAACCTACCAACCTAAATTAATCTCCCCATCTAACTTAACTTTCCACCTCAATTCACCATTTATTATCTCCCCATCTAACTTTCCTTTCCCGACTACCCATCTAAACTCCCCACCTCCACTCATCACCTAATCTCCCCACCAAAAACCCCCTATACCTAACCACCCCCATAACCTCCCCACCCGTACTACACACCTAATCTCCCCACTTCTTCCCTTCTAACTCCCCATCTCAGTTCCCTTCCCTCAACTCTCCCTCCTTCCCTTCCATCCCATACCATTCACCCCCCACACCCTTGCACAGTTAAAGAGGGGAGGGGGGTAACGAGGTAGTTAGCCCCCCCAGAGTGGCAGCGGGGGCGTAAAATTAGCCGGACTACCACTCTGTCTGTCGCTAGAGTGAGTTTATGTCGCTCTGTTGACGTTATTGTCCGGAGGCGACGACACTCACCACACGACACGACACAACACAACACGACATGGATAAGATTGACACCACCTTACCACGATACTATATGACACCATGACACTCACGACACGACACGACACGACACTCACCACACGACACGACACGACACGACACGACGCGACACGACACGACACGACGCGACACGACACAACACGACACGACACGACACGACACGACACAACACGACATGACACGACACGACACGACACTCACCACACGACACGACACGACACAACACGACACGACACTCACCACACGACACGACACGACACGACACGACACGACACGACACGACATGGATAAGATTGACACCACCTTACCACGATACTATATGACACCACGACACTCACCACACGACACGGATAAGATTGACACCTCTTCACCATGACACTACGACACCACACGACACAGAGAAGATTGACACCATCACCACGACAGAGTTTTGTGATACAACGACACTTTAATTCTCTATATGTCTGTCTGTCTGTCTGTCTGTCTGTCTGTCTGTCTGTTTGTCTGTCTGTCTGTTTGTCTGTCTGTCTGTCGCACTCATCGATCCCCTGACCCTCTCACTTTCTCTAATAGTCAGAGAGAGAGAGAGAGAGAGAGAGAGAGAGAGAGAGAGAGAGACCCCCAGAATACATTATCGTTCCAGGGGAGAAGTTTATCTCCCTTGTCTCGCCTTTTTCTCTCACCTCTCAGCTCTTAAGGGAGAGATGGAGCAAGGGAGGAGGGTTCGTCTTGGGGAAGGGAGCGTTATATGGCTTTTTAAGGGCAGGTGTGTGGTGTCTCTCTCTCTCTCTCTCTCTCTCTCTCTCTCTCTCTCTCTCTCTCTCTCTCTCTCTTCAATTCCCTCCCCGTTTCCTCGCTTAATGAAGACTCGCCCAGGCAGGAGTTGAGCAGCACAGACTATAACACTGAGCCTAGAACGGGTGAGAGCTTCCGCGATTACTAGAAGCTAATGTGAAATAATGCTAGCCAAGAGTCTCGTCCGCTATTAACGTAAACACAGCCACGGCACGCACACAAACACGGCACGCACACAGCCACGGCACGCACACAAACACGGCACGCACACAAACACGGCACGCACACAGCCACGGCACGCACACAAACACGGGAAAGCTTTCTTGTGTGTGTGTGTGTGTGTGTGTGGGCGATTGGTTGGCTTGCTTTGGTTTTCTTGTTTGTGGTAGTGGTGGTGGTGGTGGTGGTTATGGTGGTAGTAAGAATGGTGGTGGTAATGCAATTTTTTTTTGGTGTATGTGTTTGATGGTTAGGAATGCTCTCTCTCTCTCTCTCTCTCTCTCTCTCTCTCTCTCTCTCTCTCTCTCTCTCTCTCTCTCTCTCTCTCTCTCTCTCTCTCTCTCTCTCGCTGCTGCACACCAACATAGTCATGATAATTTACCTGGCACACAATTTCCTCCCGTGTTTACTAAATTCTTCTAGACCATGTGTTGTTATAATTGCAGGTGTGTTGTTGTTATGATGCATTACACCTCATTACCTGCTGATGGTGGAGGTGATGGTTGGTGGTGGTTAGAGGTGTAGGTTGTTGGTGGTGGTGGTTATAGTGATGGTATTTGGGATGATGGTAGTAGTTGTGTTCTTGTGAGTGTTGCTGTTGGTGGTAGTTGTGGTTGAAGGTGTGAGGTGTTTGTGGTTGATGTTAGTAGTTATGAAAGTGGTGATTGAAAGTAGTGATTATAAGATTATTGTTTATTTAGGAAATGTAAATCTGCCAACCGTCACACCTGCCTACCGTCACACCTGCCTACCGTCACACCTGCCTACTGTCACACCTGCCTCCCGTCACACCTGCCTACCGTCACACCTGCCTACCATCACACCTACCTGCCGTCACACCTGCCTGCCGTCACACCTACCTGCCGTCACACCTGCCTACCGTCACACCTGCCTGCCGTCACACCTGCCTACTGTCACACCTGCCTCCCGTCACACCTGCCTACCGTCACACCTGCCTACCATCACACCTACCTGCCGTCACACCTGCCTACCGTCACACCTGCCTACCGTCACACCTGCCTGCTGTCACACCTGCCTGCCGTCACATCTGCCCCAGTTTTTCTCTCTCTGATTCAGGTTCTGTAATACTGCCTAATGGTGCAGACTGAGAGGAATTCACCAGATGTTATGTGTGTGTGTGTGTGTGTGTGTGTGTGTGTGTGTGTGTGTGTGTGTGTGTGCGTAATAACATTAATGATCCTTCTCATAATTATTGGAAGTAAAATATAATAAATTTACTGAAGGGCAAGCAATAATATACAGTATATTTAAAATCTCCATTAAAATATAGCTTCAAAAAAAAATATATATATATAGAACGATATTTATTTATATTTCATATGTAGTTTAAATCGCCTCTCTCTCTCTCTCTCTCTCTCTCTCTCTCTCTCTCTCTCTCTCTCTCTCTCTCTCTCTCTCGTTATCTACTACATAGCACAACACAACACAAAGCTAACTCACGCACACACACACACACACACACACACACACATACACACACACGCGCGCGCACACACACACACACACACACACACACACACACACACACACATACACACACACACACACACACACACACACACACACACACCACGACACACGCGGTAAGATAGAAGAATAAGAAGAAAAAAAACACCCTAATAAATTTAACTGTGCAGCATCTAATTTGGCAGGTCAGTATTAGTCATTTCGATATGCAGCCGAGCATGTTCCTGTGATTGGCCTTGGATAACATCGACCATCTCCTGGGGATTTATGTGTTGTAATTGTGTGTCGGTCCCGGGTGCCATCTCTCTCTCTCTCTCTCTCTCTCTCTCTCTCTCTCTCTCTCTCTCTCTCTCTCTCTCTCTCTGTCACTCTCTCTTTTTTCTGTCTCTGTCACTTTCTGTCTCTGTCTTTGTTTGCCTGTTTTTTTCTGTCAATTTCTGTCTGTCTGTCTCTCTCTCTCTCTCTCTCTCTCTCTCTCTCTCTCTCTCTCTCTCTCTCTCTCTCTCTCTCTCTCTCTCTCTCTCTCTCTCTCTCTCTCTCTCTTTTATCTTTTTTTCTCGATTTTGTTCTTTCATTCTGTCTATCTGTATCTTTTCTCTTTCTCATTCTGTCTTTTTAGCTCTCTCTCTCTCTCTCTCTCTCTCTCTCTCTCTCTCTCTCTCTCTCTCTCTCTCTCTCTCTCTCTCTCTCTCTCTCTCAGCCCCAGGGTGGTCTGGAAGATAAGGGTGAAAGTTGTTTTGTGTTTTGGGGTACCACAGGTAAGGGAAATTGAATCTTGGAGACATATATCATAAAGGTTAAAATTGCCCTGTGTTTTGAATGTTATAGACAAGGGAAAATAATCCTTACGGTTCTAGATAATAAAGATGAAATTCAACTTCTATATATAGGTACCTGTGATATAGAAAAATTGTCTTTATATACTTAGATGATAAAGATGAAAATTAGTCCATGTCTTGAATATCTTAAAAGGACAGGAATAAGACCTTTAAAGAATCACATCATAAGGGTGGATATTGTATAGTCTATGTGTTTATATGTGATGTGGGTTGTCACTATATGCTATCTGGACATCTGGTGGGGACATTGGGACTCTGTAATCAAATTTTCTACCTTCAGTGACCAGGTGAGCTCAAGGGGTCGATTTTGGTAACGATGGAGTCAATACCTTCGTTGTGTTGCGTTGTGTTGTGCTGTGGTGTATTGGTGTGTTGCGTTGTGTTGTGCTGTGGTGTATTGGTGTGTTGCGTTGTGTTGTGGTATGTTATGTTGTGTTGTATTGGTGTGTTGCGTTGTGTTATGTTGTGTTGTGTTGTATTGGTGTGTTGCGTTGTGTTGTGGTATGTTGTGTTGCGTTGTGTTGTGGTATGTTATGTTGTGTTGTGATCTTACGGCAACAGAATGGTGTTATGAGTTGGAATCATCATCAGCTCACCTGGAGATTAGGTTCCTTCCCTAGAGCCTGTTTCACCTGTAGATCAATAAACACCTTATCTTTACCTGGGGGGATTAAGGTTTGGTTAGGTTAGGTTAGTTAAGTTAAGTTTGGTTCGGTTAATTGGGTTAGCGTTAGGTTAGATTAAGTTAAGTTAGGTTAGTGTTATCTTAGATTAGTGTTAATATTTGATTAGCTTAGGATAGATTAGTGTAAGAGCTTGGTTAGGTCAGGTTAGGTTAGGTTAGGTTAGATTAGGTCAGGTTAGGTTAGGTTAGGTTAGGTTAGGTCAGGTTAGGTTAGGTTAGGTTAGGTTAGGTTATTTAGTCACCAGGTGTAATAAACTGGGTGGACTAGTCGCGTGAATCTATTTTTTTTAGGTAAATGTTGTGTAGCCTGAGGCGTGGTGGCGGTGCTGTGAGGAGACGACAAAACGGTGTGGGAAGAGGACGAACAACATGACTTTGAAATTTATTATGAGTGTTGTGAGTTTGGGTGTAAGGGAGGGTGTAAGGGGGATGTTTGGAGTTGGGTGTAAGGGGAGATGTCTAGGGGAGGGTGTAAGGGGTGTTTCTGGGTGTTGAGTATGAGGGGGAGGGTGGATATTATTATTATTATTATTATTATTATTATTATTATTATTATTATTATTATTATTATTCATCTTTCTGGATTTGACTTTGCCATGACCGATTAGACACACACACACACACACACACACACACACACACACACACACACAGTAGCAGGCGCTTGAAGGTATGACAGTGATTGTGCTGTGTCATAAAGGCATCGACGATAAAAACAAAATCAAAGACAAAAAAAAAACACACAAAAAAACACAAGACAGCTCACCATTCTAGTTGACTTTGGCGGAGTGTGTCAGAGCGGCCACACACCACCGTCCAGATACCTTGCATGATTTCACGCTAAATTGGTAATACTATGATGGGATATCCGAATGAGTTTGTGGTGTAATCAATAACAAGAAGTGTAATGTGAGGCGAGGGGGTCTGTGTGTCTGTCTGTCTCTCTCTCACACCCCCCACCCCCCCTCTCTCTCTCTCTCTCTCTCTCTCTCTCTCTCTCTCTCTCTCTCTCTCTCTCTCTCTTCTCTTGAATTTCGTATATAGATTCTTACATCTGTCTGTCTGTCTGTCTGTCTGTCTACCTGTCTGTCTGTCTGTCTGTCTGTCTGTCTCCTGAGTTTCATTGATTCTTACGTGAGATTTTAATTGGTTGTGATTGGTCCGTTTCTTAGATGGATTCTTATTGGCTGTTTGTGTTTATTATGGATTCACTTAACCTCCGATACAAAGGTGGATACTCAGAGAGCTCGTAGTTAGTCTCACTTAAGGTGGATTCTCAAAGCTACTCAAGTCAAATTTTTATTCCAATTACTTTAACAAAAATTATCTCGTTGTGGTAGAGTCTCAAGGTAGTTACCACTCCATTTTGGTCATCAGTTTCATGTACCGTAGTTTAGGGTGAGGCAGATTAGATATGGTGAAACCTCTGTATAACGGAATGTATGCGGAGGAAAGTCCATTATATTGAAGGTTAGTTAGATGTGAAACTTCCATCTAATGAACTATATAATGGTGAAAAATCCGTTATATCAAGGGTCCGTTAGATGTGAATCCTCCATCTAACGAACTATATCGAGAGGAAAGTTCGTTATATGGAGGTTTCACTGTCCGTTCTCACCATAACTTAGAATACGACAAAATTAAATACATTCTCACATGTTCACTTAAGAAGGTCTGAGAATCATTACTCTCTCTCTCTCTCTCTCTCTCTCTCTCTCTCTCTCTCTCTCTCTCTCTCTCTCTCTCTCTGGGTACTAGGAGTGAAATAACTTAAGGGAGTTTTAAGAATACGTCTTCGTGGGGTAACTTAAGATAGTGTGTTAAGATACGTTTTTAATGTCTCAAGTTACGAATAAATTAACGTAAGGGAGGTTTGAGAATACGCCTTTTTTATCACAGTGATTTAAGGGCGGAAATTTAGATAGGTCCTCACATCACTCTAATTAGGATGACATAAACAAAACAAAAATCATAAAAGATATATATTCTGATCGGACCTTTGTGAATCCAGTAACCCCCTCTGATTGGTTGTGCCTGGCAGGGAACTACTGATGATACCTCGTAGGCTGTAATTTGACCATTAATCACCATGAATAATGTAGATATTTCATTTATTCCTTTGCGTCTGAATGGTTGGCTGGCTGGCTGGTTGAAGGTTCGTCATTACGGTACGAGAAGTTGATGGGGGAAGAGGAAGGCGTCGGCAGCGAGTGATAGTGGTGGTGGTAGCACGTTGGCTTTTCTGTCATTACTAAAAAACACGTCTGGCATGCCGGAATGTTACCTCCTTCGGCCACGCCCACTGGAGGTCGCATAATTCTCTCTCTCTCTCTCTCTCTCTCTCTCTCTCTCTCTCTCTCTCTCTCACCTGTGACCACAACCCCCAGGTAAAACAGCCCATGGGGGTGTTGGAGTGTGTGTGGTATAGGGGTTACTACTGAGGTGAAGGGGTCGAATCCCTTTTAGGTGTGTGTGTGTGATTCCAGTACATACCTGAGCGTACACAATTGTTATGATCCCGATGCTCTTTTGTTTCTTCACGACAACTTATGTTTTTGTGGGGTTCGGGCAGGGTAATGGCACTAGTACACACACACACACACACACACACACACACACACCTGTAACTGTAAACTTCATCTTGATCTGCCTAGTATGTTCGTGGTTGTCTCTCGAAGGATGAACGCTTTTGTGTGGAATGTTGTCACGGTGGACAGAGGTCAAAGGTCAAGTGTTGGCAAGGAGGTCAAGCCAACGTGGTGATCCCTGAGCCAACGGACAGGCACTACCACCACTACTAGCATACATCACTACTACTACCACAATCACTACTAACATGCACCGCACACACACACACACACACACACACACACACACACACACACACACACACACACACACACACACACCAGACCTTACCTACAAAAACGGCTGAATTAGTGCTGCTCAACACCAGGAGCTGAGCCCGCGTAAGCATTACACCTGCCGCCCCGTCATTATGCAAAGTGGATGCAAAGTTGATACTGCAAAAACTCAACAGCATAAATCGTGATAAAGACAGGATGAGAGAACCGAAGCTTATCTGGCAATTATATACGGGTTAGGTAGGTGATATAAGGCTTGCGTTTATATAGGGTTTGGTGTTATATACGGGTTAGGTTAGGTGATATATGACTGGCGTTCATATATGGTTTGGTGTTATATACGGGTTACGGTAAGGTTATATGTGGCTTATAGTTACGATTATATGTAAATTATACTAGGTTATATATGGCTTCCTCTTATATGTGGTTTATATATAGTTATAGTAAGGTCATATATGGCTTTCTATTACATATCTGACTTTGTATATCGTATTTTTCTGTTCATAAATAATATTATTGGTGTATTTAGTTATTGATATAAGGTAATTTACTATATATTTCAAAGTTATATCCCGTAATGTATGATCATATATCACTGGTACTATACGATATATGAAGCGATATATTACCCTTAATTTCTTAGTCATAAATTACTTTTAGGATTATCTATTTAACGTTTGATTATTATTACTTATAGCAGCTGTCTGGGAGGAGGAGGGGGGGGGAGGAGGAGGACCGATGGTGTGTTGGTCGGTAAGGGAAGGAGGAGGAAGAATAGGAGAAGGAGGATGGCTGGGAAGAAAGAAGGGAAGGAGGAGAAGGAGGGTGGTTTTCTTTCCGTCCATTCATACGTCCGTTCGTCAATAAAATTATAATTAAAAAAAAATATATATATATATATTTTTAATACTTAAGGATTTCTTAGGTCTTTAACTTAGTTGAAATTTAAATCACATCATTCGCTGGTTTATTTGGCACTACCAGGACAGTGCCAGTGCCAGGCCCTCCCTCACTGTTTACATATCGAGTGTACGGGAAATATTGAAACTCATCTCTGTTAAGTAATTCAATCTGGTGAGAAGTGACCTGGCTCTCTCTCTCTCTCTCTCTCTCACGTAAAATATTAAAGTGTGTGTGTGTGTGTGTGTGTGTGTGTGTGTGTGTGTGTGTGTTGGGCCTACCGGTGGCGTATAGTATTAAGGACAGACGCCATTACGCCCGAGCAGAGAGAGAGAGAGAAGTGTTACGCTGACCAGACGCAGTATTATGGCGTCTTGGCTCAGTTGCGTCTACACTTTTACGCCGCTATTTTGACATCGGTGCCGCTATAATGGAGGATTTAGTAGTGGCGGCCTCTAGCGGTGAACAGTGTTGGTCTTTGTGTTGGATGTTTACTCTCTCTCTCTCTCTCTCTCTCTCTCTCTCTCTCTCTCTCTCTCTCTCTCTTTTCGGCGTTTATTTTGGTATCTTGTTCTTATTGATGATTTAGTGTTTTTGTTTGGTGTTTTTGTTGGTCTTTTTTATTTGTTTTGTCTTTTATTATTATTATTATTATTATTATTATTATTATTATTATTATTATTATTATTATTGGATGGGGTGTAATTAGTGTACTGTATAGAAAGCGCTGGTTTGTATGTATGCATGTATGTGTGTGTGTGTGTGTGTGTGTGTGTGTGTGTGTGTGTGTGTGTGTGTGTGTCTTAAGGACGCCTCGGGACACCAAAAGGAAAAAAGGAAAAAAAAACGTCCAGGATCGAATTACACACAACGAACCGAAGCCTCCATGTCCCATCTCCGTCAAACACGACTAAATCCCTTTATTAACCGACTATACCACCCAATAGACGACTGAATCCTACACTAACACTCTAAACACCTCAGTTCAATCGTCTATGTAATCACCATAGGGTACAATAGGGTGGTTAGGTTAGGGTATTGGCACTGTAATTGAGGCCTATGGCACCTACTGGCACTCTGGGAGGGGTGATGTGTTTTAACAGTGCCGAGGGTCAGGACGGTGTCACAAGGGTCAAGCCCGGCTGTTGGTGGTGGTCCCAGTCTTGTTTATTTGAAGTATTGTTGTTGTTCCTGTTATTTGTTAAGAGGACAGGGGGGGGGGAGGGGGTAGAAGGTGGGTAGAGAGGTGGTGAGGGAGGGACGGGGAAGAGAAGGGATAGAGAAGAGATGGGAAAGGAATTGAACTGGTAGAGGTGTTATCTTGTGATTGGTAGAGTGTTGAGGAGAACTTAAGATCCTTGTGCTTGATAACTAAGACTTTTACTCCTCTTCCATCATCATCTTCTTCTTCTTCCTCTTCCTCTTCCTCCTCCTCCTCTTCTTCTTCCTCCACCACCCCCTCCTCCACCACCCCCTCCTCCTCCTCCTCCACCTCTACCATCAACTACTCCTCCTCCTCCTCCTCCTCCTCCACCACCATCATCACCTTCCTCTTCCTCCTCCTCCTCTTCTTCTTCCTCCACCACCCCCTCCTCCTCCACCCCCTCCTCCTCCTCCTCCTCCTCCTCCTCCTCCCCACTAAACGTCGCCTTCTTTTCCATCTTTAAAAAAATGGCGCCACTAAAATAACTGTTTGTTAGATTTGTTCCTCTCGAATTTGTCTGTTGTGCATTCTTTTATGTGAGGGGGGAGGGGGGAGGGGGAGGGGGGAGGGGGAGGGGGGAAGGATGGAAGGAAGTTGAGAGGGGTGTGGGGGAGGATAGGGAGGGGAAAGGTGGAAGAGGAAAGGGAAAAGTAGGTGAGTATTTGAGGGGAAAGATGGGGGGGTGGGGGGAAAGAAGGAGATGATGTGAGGGAAGGAGAAGAGGAAGAGTGAGTGAGAGGAAAGCAAATGGATAGATAGGATAGATAAGAAGATACGAGAGAGGGGAGGAGGGGGCGTGAGGGGAGTGAGAGAGCCAGCAGTTAGACAGAACAAGGGGTGTGGTTGACCGCTTTCCCCTCTCCAAAGAACATAACTTTACAGTGAGGGGAAATAGTGCACTCTGTTGCCTTGGGTACAGGTTGTGTTATGGTGGGTAGGATTTAATGGCTCTCTCTCTCTCTCTCTCTCTCTCTCTCTCTCTCTCTCTCTCTCTCTCTCTCTCTCTCCCCCTCTCTCTCTCTCTCTCTCTCTCTCTCTCTCTCTCTCTCTCTCTCTCTTGCTCTCCTTCACCTCTTCTCTCCTACCTCTCCCTCTTCCCCTCTCACCTTTTAGACGGTATTTCAGGGGCAGGTAAGAGATAATTTGTGGACAGTGACAAGGAAAGTGCCGGGAAGTACCTATGAGGGGAAAGTCGCACCTATTTGAGGGGAAAAACAGAGGGGAGGAATGAGTGAGGGAGGGAGGGTGAGAATGAGGGAGTAAAAAGGCAGAAGAGAGATAATTGGAATGAAGAGAGAGAGACTTAAGACACAGTACTAAACGTAGGGAAAAGGGAGAGAGAGGGAGAAGGAAAGGGGGGGTGAAAGACGTCAATCCCCCCCTTCCTTCTCACCCTCACATTACTCTCCCTTTATTTATCTCCTTCCTTTCCCTTTCTCTTCATTCACCTTCTCACTCTCCTCACCTCCTAGAAACTCCCCTCCCCTTCCCTTCCCTTCCCTCCAAGAAACACACTCCCTCCAAAAAAGTAAAACACACACACACACACACACACACACACACACACACACACACACACACACACACACACACACAACCACCAAAAAATAGTATAGTGAATCCGTGGGTGGGCAAAGGGAAGGGGGGGGGGGGGGTTACGGCATGACAAGGGGGCGTGACATGGCTTGAAATAGGGGGTGACAAGGGTTGATATGGGGGTGGAACAAAATATAACAAGGGGGGGGGTTGGACACGGCTTGACATGGGAGGTTTGGGCACGGCTTGACATGGTGTGACACGGCTTGACATGGGGTGACACGGCAGGCATTGTTCTCCACCGCTTGACTGGGGACAACGGGTCATTAGCTGATGGTGTCATTATGATCCGTTATCTGTTGTGGATGAGAGGCGGTCTGTTATGGCAGCTCTCTCTCTCTCTCTCTCTCTCTCTCTCTCTCTCTCTCTCTCTCTCTCTCTCTCTCTCAATCTTTCTTTTGCTATATTTTCTACTAAATTCTTCTATTTCCTTTTTTATTTTCTTTCTTTCTTTCTTTCTTTCTTTCTTTCTTTCTTACTATATCTTCTACGTATTTCTTCATTTCTATCTCTTTTTTTTTCTTTCTCTCGTCGTAAATCAACACAACCCTGATATATTTCCCTCTCAGTTAAGGGTGGGTAGAGTCTCAGTGCCACTACGACGCCATCTTGGTCTCCATTGTAGGTTAAAAACGCCTGAGTGATCTTAACCCAAGACCTTTAAGTTAAGAGGAAAAAAAGTTATCTTAAGTCATATTAATTTACGAGAGTCTGAGAATTCGTAGCCAAATTGGTTAGTTTACGAGGTTCTGAAGGTGATGTGAGGTAGAGCTATTTCTATCTCTATCTCTCTCTCTATATTTATGGTTCTATCTGTGTCTATTTCTGTGTTGTTCCAGATATATATATAGAGTTAGACAGGTATGTAGGTTAAATTGGCACTCACAGATGCAGGTAATATCTCTCTCTTTCTCTCTTTTCTCATTTACCTTCTTTTTCAATCTTCTCTTTCTCTCCCATTCACTCACTCACTCACCTACTCTTTTTATTTTTATTTCTCGTTCACTTTTATTTCCTCTCTCTCTTGTTCACTCACTCACTCACTTTCTCACTCTCTCTAAATTCAGATATACTTTTAAATCGTCAACTCGTATCTAAATAACTTTCTTAAGTAACTCCCAGGATTTAAGTAGATTTCTAAGTCGTGAACTCATAAGAAAGTGTCTTTAAGTAGTGACCTCACATCCATATAAGTAACTTAATAAACTCACTTAATTGATTTGAGGTTTTTACTTAAGATACTCGGATATCATGTATTCATAAGTAAATCTCTCTTAAGTAACGACCTCATATCATTTAAGTAAATCTCGTAAAGTAGTGAATATCAATACTTTAATAAAAAAAATTTACACTATAATGATTGCAAGATTATAAGTGTTGCATGGCGTTGTGTTGCTCCAGTGAAAGACGACTATTGCAGAACTGTTGCATATCCTTATCTTCGCCGAGTCGTAAAGTTGCAAGACGGAGTAAATGATAAGTTTACTTTAGTAGTTTACTGAGTGGATGTAATAAAGGGAGATGTTTATCGCAGTTTACAAGCTCAGGGAGAGAAGTTTACCTCACTGAGAGAGAGAAAGATTTACATATTCTTTACGAGATTGCTGAGGGAGATTTACACACACACACACACACACACACACACACACACACACACACACACACACACACACACACACACACACACACAGTAAGGGCCTTCTCCAGGTGCCTACAGCGTGAAGGTCTCAGGTCTTTTATCTTAGCTTGAGGTGTTGTGATACAGTGTAGGATATATAGAGATGAAAAGGATGTGTGTGTGTGTGTGTGTGTGTGTGTGTGTGAGATGAAGGGTGATGCGAGGGAGTTAGAGAAAGGAGGAGAATGAGAGAAAGAGAGAAGATCAAGTGATAATATGAGTGAGTTAAAAAAGAATAAAGGAAAGTTGAAAAGAAAATGAGAGAGGTAGGTAGGTAAAACTCACGGGGCGGGGCGGGGCGGTGTGTGTGAGGGGTTAACTCGGGGGGGGGGGGGGTCTCTGAGGGGTAACGCGGGGCACGTGGGGCATGACGAGGGGAAAAATACCCAAAAATAACAAAACTCACAACACACACCATCTGCTTCTCTCCCCCCCCCCCTTCCCTCTACAGTCTCTCTACCATATCGACGCCATCTTGACCTCTTGTAGATAACAACATTAAACCACTCAAATAACCTAACCTAACCATTAACTAGTTTATTTAATTATCTCTGTTATTTTTGGGTGATTTTTTTTTTTGGGGGGGGGAGGTTAATTGAGTCTTGGTGTAATTGTGACGCCATCTTGGTTTTATACCTCCGACAGGTGAAATAAGCCGGGTTAGGTTTGGTTGGGTTTGGTTGGGTTTGGTTAGGTTTGGTTTGGTTTGGTTAGGTTATGAGGTAAACTGGGATGCTTAATTGTCACGCTATCCTCAGGTACTTAAAGGAGCAACGATAGTGACGATTTAAAACCTGTAAACGGGAGGTTGAGGGGTGAAGGAGGGGTGAGGGAGGGGTGAAGGAGGGGTGAAGGACGGGTGAAGGACGGGTGAAGGACGGGTGAGGGAAGGGTGAAGGGTGAGGGTGAGGGAGTAAAGAGGGGAAAGGGGTTAGGGTAAGGCGCCACGTGACGGTGATGAGGGGAAAAGGGAAAGAGGGATGACACACGCCCGACCGCCCGCCCACCCGCCCGCCCACATGAGGTGAGGGAAGGAGGTGGGCGGGCCTTACAATACACACACTTCCGCCCGTCAATTTTTTTTTGTAATATTTTCTTTCTTTTTTTATCACTTGTTTTTTTTTTTTTTACATTTATTTACGTTTTGGGTTGTAAATATTTTATCATTTTTTATTAATTTTTTTACACTTCAGTTACGGTTTTATTGTAATTTTTATATATTGTTTGTTTGTTTTTCTTGTTTTTTTTTTTACATTTATTATTTACAATTTTCTTTGTTTCATATGCATTTTTAATTATTGTTTTTACTTTTGTTTTAAGACTCTCTCTCTCTCTCTCTCTCTCTCTCTCTCTCTCTCTCTCTCTCTCTCTCTCTCTCTCTCTCTCTCTCTCTCTCTCTCTCTCTCTCTCTCTCACTATGTTTCTCAGCCTCTTACTGTTCTCCTCCTCCTCTGTCTTCAAGATATATTTCGTCTTGAGAATCTATTTCGTGTGTCCCCTCCCCCTCCCCCCACCCCCCTCCCCCTCCCCCTCCCCCCTCCCCCCTCCCCCTAAGCACATTATTGTCACACACTTAACGGTAATTTGGAAAGATGTTCGGCCGGGTTGTAGGTTGTAATTATTATTATTTTCTTTTGAGAGTTGTAGCTAAAATTGTTCTGAGGATGGGGAGAGTTTGTTATTGGTGCTGTAGTTGTTGTTGTTGTTGTAGTGTTGTTGTTTGGATGATAGGGTTATTATAGTACTCATGGGTTAAATAATTTGGCCAAAAGTTAATTAATTGTATTTAAGTGTTTATATTAAGCTGAATACTACATCTGTATGTATGTATGTATGTATGTATGTATGTATGTGTATGTATGTATGTATGAATGTATGTATGTATGTTCATGGTGTTACATCTTGCTTTTTATTTCTGCCAGGAAGATTAAGACAGTGTCAGTGCTCATGTATATTCAAGACCCAGGTGTTGCTATCAGGAGCACCATCAGCATCACTGTGGGTGGCGAGGGAGGGGGAGGGGAGGGGGACGGGGGGAGAGGGAAGGGGAGGGGGGGGGGAGTTTTATATCCGTAAATACCTGGAGATAAGATTGTCAAAAGGTGAATATTGTTCGCCAGGCGGAGGCAAGACGTCGCTGGGACAAGGGTGCCATTCATACCCGCCCCGGACTGATAAACATCATCGCCTCGCTACATTTGTAAACACAGTGAGATGCTCGGGCGTATCGAGAGGGGAGAAAGAGATACATAGAGTTAGAGAAAGAGAGATAGAGATAGAGAGATACATATTTAAAGTCTCGCTGCATTCTTGGGTTAGAGGTTGTCGGGAGATTTAGGTGTTTGTGTGTGGAGGGGTGGAGGGAGGGTAGTGGGGTGAAGAAGGCGTGTGTGGGGAGGATACAGGGGTGAAAAAGGCGTGCGGTGTCACAACACGGGGCGTGCGGTAGGCTAAAGAGCCGTGAGTGTCGGACGCGGCAAATAATTATTATGCGTGCGTGTGAGAGTGTATTGTCCGCCCGCCACCAGATGGACTCATGTGTGTGGTGGCGGGAGTTATAGATGCCGCAAGAAACGTGACAGACGGTGGTTAAGTGAGCAGAGCCGTGAAGAGGATCGGAACTCTTCATACTGAGAATTAGATCGTCTTTAATCCTCCTATCTCGCGTGGGTGTGTGTATAGACTTAACTTATATATTCACGGTTTAATGTTAACTCCTCCTGAATCTCTTAAAGTTTATAGATGAAAGAAATATAACGTTTGAACAAAAGATGAAAGGATTCGAAACCTCCACACACAGAGAGTTGCTTCGTCTGTATTTTTTATCATGGGATTGAATAACTTTTATTAATAGATTCACCCCTTGATAGTGACCTCTGCATCAATGAACTTATAACAAAATATTGACAATAAACTGGGCGTAAAGGGATTGAAAACTTTATATTGAGAGTTACATCATCTATAGTGGATTGAATACCCTTTATTTATAGCTGACTCTTCCATCACTAGAATTATAAATGAAAGAAAAACAACATTGAACAGAGCTTGAAAAGGATCGAACCCTCCACATTGAGAACTGCATCGTCTATATATCTGTCATGTAGAACTCAATGCCCTTAATTTATAGATTCACAGCTGTATGACTTCCTGGGTCTGAGAAGTATAGATAAACTAAACTATATCGTCTATATCCCCCCCCCCCATTTTATTAAATAGATCCCAAGATGAATATTGAATTTAGGGTAAAAAAAGTTTAAATGATCGAAAACTGTAAAATGATCGACAAAGTATAGACGAAAGAAACATGACAGTAAAGGAGAGCTGTAAACCGTATCAGAACCTCTCTCCTTAGGACTGAATCCCTCTTAACACCTTCCACTTATAGATTCAGACTGTGATGCGATTATATTTTGTCTTTTTTAACACCTCTGGCTCATAACTCCCCTTATCTATGCTGGTTTTATCGCTTGTTTTGACGCGATTATATGCATTTACGTTTTCAGGTCAGTAAACACGATGGCCAATTTAATAGTGTTGAAAAGTGTGGTCCATCTAGGGCGTGTGTGTGTGTGTCTGTAAGGAATGTGTTTGTAGGTTGTGTGTTTGGGAAATGTTTACGCACACGCACACACACACATACACACACACACACACTTTTCCTCTTCATGAACGTTTGCCAACTCTTTATTTATTTATTTTCCTCTTCCTCTTATCTCTATTTACATTTTTATTTATTTATTTATTTATTTATTTGTTTAATTATTTATTTATCTTCCTCTCCGTCTTTTCTGGAACTTAACACTTCGGTATTTACATTTGGTATTTGTGCATTAAGCGACCAGCGTCTTGAGTAGGTCAGAAAGTAAACATGTACATTCTTAAACACGGCCACCTCTTATGCTAGGAGAGAGGGGAGAGTGGGGAGGGGAGAGGGGAATGGGGGAAGGGGGAGGGGAGAGGGGAGAGAAGTAGGAAGAGGATGGGAGAGGGAAAGAGGAGGTTGAGGAAGGGAGAGAGGGAGGGGGGAAAGAGGGCGTTTGAGGAAGAAAGAGAGGGAGGGGATGGTGGACTGTACTGGGCAGGCACTCGCGGGTAGGCCTATGGGTAAGGTAGGTAAGGTAAAGGATGGAAGGGGGGGAAAGGGGAGAGGAAGATGCATGGATTGACTGTTATTTTCGGGTAGGTCAGTGGGAGGGAGGGAAGGAAGGGGTGAAAATGGGAGAAAGAAACTAACAAAGGGGGGATATGGAATAGAAATAGAAATGGAGGAAGGGAGAGGACAGGCAAGGAAGGGAGGGGGGGAGACAGAGAGAAAGGGGGGGGTGAGTAAAAAGGGAAACGGGAAGGGAGACAATGAAGGAAAAGGGAGGGAGATATTGAGGAAGACAGGGTAAGGGAAGGAGAGAGAGACAATGGGAAAGGTAGAGAGACTATAAGGAGGGGGTGAAGGAGGAAGACAGGGAGGGCAAGAGACCCCCCTCTCTCTGATCGTGTGCTGGGCAGCTTGACGCAAATTCCTCAACATTCCTTTAGTCAAAAGTTTTTAGTACACCTCTCTCTCTCTCTCTCTCTCTCTCTCTCTCTCTCTCTCTCTCTCTCTCTCTCTTTCCACGTCATTGCTCTACTTGTCTCTCCCCAACACACCACTTCTTCATCCTCTCACCCCTCACTCCATCATATTCTCTCACTCTCAGTCTCTCATTCCCTTACGTGACTTCCTCGCATTCTTTTTATTCTTTACTTACTTCTTCTTCTTCTTTCTTTCTATTTTCACTTTGATGTTTTAGTATTTTTTTTTTTTTTGCTTTTGTGGTTGTTTCTTTGTCCAATTTTTATTTGTTTTGTTATTCCTCTCTCTCTCTCTCTCTCTCTCTCTCTCTCTCTCTCTCTCTCTCTCTCTCTCTCTCTCTCTCTCTCTCTCTCTTCTCCCTTCCCTTTCCCTCCCTCTCTCACCCCTCACTCTCCCTACCTTCTCCCTTCCCTTTCCCTCCCTCTCTCACCCCTCCCTCTCACTCTCCCTGGCAGGTAAGAAGTGACACCTGTGTTATGGTCCTTGACCCTCTCACAGTGCCATTACTGTCCATCCTGACACTCTCTCTCTCTCTCTCTCTCGTCTCCGTTTGTTTCTCTTTTTGTATGTGTGTTTCTCTATGTCGGCTTTACGTCTGTCTGTCTAGCACTCATTTTTAGTAATAATAATAATAATAATAATAATAATAAAAAGAAGAAGAAGAAAGTTTTTAATAATGTTAATAATAGCGATAAACTTTTGAGCAAGTTTCTTAACACAAAAATCAGTTCAAAGTAAAAGTTTGTTGTCATGTTTTCATAGTGTTTAGAAAAGTTATACTGTGTAATAATGATAATAATAATAATAATAATAATTATAATAATAATAATTAACGGTTTATTGAAAGAGCTTGGCAGCCAGAAGGCTGAAAATATACAGTTACATAATTGGGGAATGGGTTTCGAATTACAAATAATATACAAGTAACATAAGTGACACAAATAAGACATATAATAACTAGATGGGGAAAAGCTCAAACTACAGGGCATTTCAACATAGTGACAGTGCAAGGAGCAGTGTTTACTGGGAGTGAATACACTGGTTTATTACAAGTTATTGATAATTTTTACAATGGTTGGGACTGGGCTGTTCTTATAGTGTGTGTGTGTGTGTGTGTGTGTGTGTGTGTGTGTGTGTGTGTGTGTTCATAACCCCACCCCATCAACACCCCCATCTTATCCCATCCTATCCCTCATCTAACCTCTCTTCCTCCTCATCCCATCCTATCCCCGTATCCCCTCCCATCCCAACCCTCTATTTCCTTCCATCCTAGCCCCCTCCCTTCCCATCTTACCTCCCTCCCATCCCATCATCAACACCTCTCCCCTCCCCCCTCCCCCCAAATGACCCTACAGAGGCCAAACACTAGCAGTAACTGAAGGTCGTACCAGAGGCTATTTTTCCGGTACTAGGTGGTAGGAGACAGACAAGTAGTTGGGTCGTTAAGGGTCGTTAGGGTGTGGTGTAGTAGTTGGTGTGGGCCTCCGGGCGATGCTTACCCTGATACTCACAAGATTTGGCACGGGTCTCCTCCACCACCACCAGGGAGGGGGGGGGGGAGGGGGGAGGGGGCTTGTCAGAGCTGAAGGAATGGCACGTTATTGTTGGGAGGTGGGGGGATGGAGGGAGGGGGGATTTTTTACTCTTGTGGTGGTAGTGGTGTGGTAATGGTGTGGTAATGGTGTGGTAATGGTGTGGTAATGTGGTGGTGTGGTGGTGTAGAAGGTAGGGAACTAAGAGAAAGGAAGAGAAGAATGGAAGACTAAGAAGTGAGGAGAGAGGAAAGATTGGACG
Source organism: Homarus gammarus (assembly GCA_958450375.1). Lineage (NCBI taxonomy): Eukaryota > Metazoa > Arthropoda > Malacostraca > Decapoda > Nephropidae > Homarus > Homarus gammarus. The sequence continues at coordinate 447,442 of CAUDMG010002176.1, read as the reverse complement.
ACTTGAAAGAGAGAGATGGGGGGGGGGGCGACTCATGAACTTAAAAGAGAGAGAGATGGAGAGAATGAGCCAGACATAGAGAGACAATTATAGGAATTAACAAAATCAGACAGACATACCAACAGTGTCTTTGATGTGTCGAGTGTCTCTCTCTCTCTTAGTCCAGACACGGGAGATGGTTGACAGATTGTTCCAACATCAGTGTGAGCCCCTCCCTCTCTCTGGTCATTGTTACACTACCACCTCTTTGATCAGTGATAACTAAAGATAAACTACTTATTCTTGGGTCAACATTACTAACAAATTCTTTTTTCTTTGATCAGTGTATACAATAAACCTTTTTTTTTTTTAATAATTACTAAGATCAAACTGCTCTCTCTCTCTCTCTTTGATCAGTATTACTTAGATCAAACTATTCGTACTTTGATCAATCTTAACTGACAGTAAACGCCTACCTTGATCATTAGTATTCTCGTGAGCTGGGCGCCCCTAGTCGACCCAACTGTAAATGGGTACCTGACTTTACAGTTTGGGAAGCAATAGGAGGTCAAGTGTAGTGCCCCCCCCCCCCCAGTACTGAATAATTGTGGTGGTTGATGGTGGTAATTGTGGTAGTGGGTGATGGGTAGTGAGTGGTGGTAATGGCTGGTAGGTTGGTGCTAGTGGTTGGTTGGGTAATATTGGTAGGTGGATAATGGGATGGGTGGTAGGCTGGTGATGGTGGCTGGTTGGATAATATTGGTAGGTGGGTTGGTAGTCTTGTGGTTGGGTAGTGGGTTGGGTGGGCTGGTGGTGGGTGGGTTGGGTAGATGGTTGGTAGTGGTTGTGGTGGGTTGTGGTGGGTAGAGAGTTTGTTGATGTTGTCCCTCTGGCGTGTAACACTATCTGCCCTCCTATGGTCGTTTTCCGTACCAATCACTAATTTCTAACCTATGCCTCCCACCTCTCCCCCCTCCCCCCTCCCTCCCTCCTGTCCCATCCCCTCTCTTCCTTCCTCCTCTCCCTTCCTTCCTAACCTCCTCCTTTCTCTCATCCTCCTTATTCTCCCTGTTTTCCTTCTTACTCTCCCTTCCTCCTCACCATCTATCCTTACTCTCTCTTTTTATCCACCCCGGGGAGTACTAACATTTTCTCCCCACATTTCTCCTTCTCCCCATACCCTCCTCCCCACACATCCCAACCTGCCCCCCTATCTAACTCCCCACTCTCTTCTCCCCAAGCTTCTCATTCTCTCTCCTACCTCCCCACCCTCTTCTCCCCCACTCTCCGTACTTCTCCCCACTCCACGTCTTTCTCCCCACTTCCTCTACTCCCCATAACCAATTATCGCCTTAACTCCCCTGTTGGGTGTAATTTACTATGTTATTAAAGAAGAATATAATGTAATTGTGTGTTATTTAGCGTAATGTATTGTTATTTACCGTAAATGTGTTGTTAATTTGTGTGTTTTAAAGCATTTTGGTGTTTTGACTTGATTTTTGTGTTATTGTCTGTTATTTACTGTTATTTCGTGTCATTGTTTGTTATTTACTGTTATTTCAGGTTATTGTTTGTTTATTTACTTTTATTTCGTGTTATTTATTGATTGTTCATTTCTTTCAACAGGTGAGTGTGTTGCAGTCGTTAGGTGATTAAGGGACACAGGTAAGATGTTACGTGTATTCTCTCTCTCTCTCTCTCTCTCTCTCTCTCTCTCTCTCTCTCTCTCTCTCTCTCGTTATGTATCTGTCTATTTGTAAGTCTCTTGGTCTTTTTAACTGTGTGTGTGTGTGTGTGTGTGTGTATGTGTGTGTGTGTGTGTGTGTGTGTGTGTGTGTGTGTGTGTGTGTGTGTCTGTGTGTGTGTGTGTGTGTGTGTGTATGTGTCTGTGTGTGTGTATGTGTGTGAACCCTCACAGAATACTCCACACCCCTGTTAATAGCAGATGACCTGACCTAACATCTAATTAATACCGTATCTTAGCAAAGGTCAAGAGGTCAGGTCACTACAGTATTTAGTTGACTAGAGAGAGAGAGAGAGCGGAGGGGTGGTTATGGGAAGACGAACTAGGGAAAGGAGGAGGAATTGGAGGTAGGGGAAGGTAGAGAGAGGTTGGGGGAAGGGGGGAGGGAGGGTCAGCCTAGTGGTGACCTGGGCGGGAGACATTCAAATCCTGGGCGGGGAAGTGACGGTTACACAAGGCGGTTGACCGCTTGTTGTAATACTAGTAGTTCCCGCCACCACCACCACGGCGCTGATGTTGCTGGACAGAATGCTGGTGAGGTTCTGGAGTCCGCCTGTCTGTCTATCTGTCTATTTTTATATTTATCTATCTATCTATCTATCATTATTATTACTATTACAACAACAACAACAAACGAATACCTCAAGGGTGTAGGTAGTGGGAGGGAGGGGGGAGGGGGAGGTTGCGGTTAGAGGGGAGGGTGAGAGGAGTAAGGGGGGAGGGGGGGGTTGCGGTTAGAGGGGAGGGTGAGAGGAGTAAGGGGGGAGGGGGGGGTTGGTGGTTGTCACGTGACCTGGGCCAGCCTGAGTAACGACCATACGACCACCAACTGCTCGTTTGCATTTTCCCTGGGGTGGTTAGGGGGGGGGATGGGGGAGGGGAAACACATGGGGAGGGGGAGTTAGGGCATCAGGGTTTGTTATGCACGTCAAGGGATTTTGTAAACAGTTTTGGAGATGCTTCCTCGTGTGTGTGTGTGTGTGTGTGTGTGTGTGTGTGTGTGTGTGTGTGTGTGTGTGTGTGTGTGTGTGTGTGTGTGTTGTCACTAATTTCTGTACCTTTATATAATTATGTTATTTCGTGTCTGTATGTCATTGTGTAGTGAAGATATTATTATTGTTATTATTATTATCACTATAACAACAACTACAACTACTACAACCACTACGATAATTACCTCCCCAATATATTCACATTATACAAAAGAATAAGAATAAGAGAGAGAGAGAGAGAGAGAGAGAGAGCATAATGAACAGTGAACACAATAGTCTCTTCTACTGTACTGTTCATCTACACAATAATGATCATTCTCTTCCCTCAGTCATTCTCTTCTCTGTGGTCAAGGAAAGTGTTTTGGTTGGGTCGTAATGATAATGATTTTGATGATGATGATGATGATGAATGTCTAATGAGCTAAGTAATGATGATAGTAGTAGTTGTAGTGATGATAGTTATAATAATAATAATGATAATAATAATAATAATAATAATAATAATAATAATAATAATAATAATAATAATATTGAGGTCTGCATGGTGAAGTAATTTGGCTAAGTGTTTAATAGAGAGGTTTGTGAAGGAGGGAGAAGGAGGGTGAGGGAGGGAGGGATTCTGTCCTAGTGTGACGTAAAACAGAGGACATCCACGCTGACGTCCCTGATGGATGATCCTTCACTCCCTATCCTCCCTTCCCATCCTCCTTCCCCATCCTTCCCTACCCACCATCCTTCCCCCACCATCCTAACCTCACCTCCTTCCCTCCTCATCATCCTCCCCCAGCTCCCCTCCCCATCCTCCTCATACCCTTTCTCTGGATATCTACATCCTTCCTTTATCTCCCCACCATCCCTCCCTCCCCACCATCCCTCCCTCCCCACCATCCCTCCCTCCCCACCACCCCTCCCTCCCCACCATCCCTCCCTCCCCACCATTCCTCCCTCCCCACCATCCCTCCCTCCCCACCACCCCTCCCTCCCCACCATTCCTCCCTCCCCACCATTCCTCCCTCCCCACCACCCCTCCCTCCCCACCATCCCTCCCTCCCCACCATTCCTTCCTCCCCACCATCCCTCCCTCCCCACCATCCCTCCCTCCCCACCATCCCTCCCTCCCCACCATCCCTCCCTCCCCACTCTCCTCCCCATCATCCTCATCTTCACCATCATCATACATACGAAAGCCTAAAAGTATACGTATACATAAATGGATAAATGAATACGTACTGTCCATATATATTATACATGGTGATGCATAGTCACTCAACCATAATGAATGATGAATTATGCAGCAATGGTGAGCAGATGGCTGGTGATGATGCTCTCTCTCTCTCTCTCTCTCTCTCTCTCTCTCTCTCTCTCTCTCTCTCTCTCTCTCTCTCTCTCTCTCTCTCTCTCTCTCTCTCTCTCTCTCTCTGACACAGCTCTTTCCTATGTATTCTCTCCTATACATTTTCTGGGGAGACTATCTATCTTTTTCTCTGTCACCCTCTCTCATTTTGTGTATGTATGTATGTATGTATGTATGGATAGATGTATGTATGTATGTATGTATACAGACAGATAGACTGACAATAAAACAAAAACAAACAATCAAACAGATGTAGAGACAGACTGACAGACTGACAGACTGACAGACTGACAGACTGACAGACTGACAGGAAAGGAAAGAGAAGGAGGGAGGGAGGGCGGGATGCGTGGGAGGAAAGGAGGGAGGGGGAGATTTGGACGGGGGGAGGGTGTGTTGTAGGGAGGGGGGGGGGGAGGTCCTCTCGCTCATTCAGTATTCCCGTAAAATTGGCCATTAGGTAAAAAGTCAGGTCTGGGAATTATGGGCCGATTACTCGATTTTATCCGGGTTCCCTCTAGGGGGTGGGGGGGGGGGTGAGATGAGGGAGGGGGGGGGGGGTGAGGGAGATTACCGCCCGCCCACACCCACCGATTTTGTCCCTCCTTTATTGGTGGCTTCCCAGTTTAGCTCGACGAGGAATGCGACATTGTGGGTTTTTTCCGTTTAATGGCGTCCGTTTAATTAATCCTAAATAAATCCATCGAAAAATATTCCTGGATATATAGAAGATAGTTTCCTCTAATGATTAGGTCAATTAAAAGGGTAATTTAAGGTTAATTAGGTTGTTTAGACGGTAGTTCTTGGGGTGGTTTGCGACAGGGAGGGAGGGCCGTGTGTCTGGCTGGTTGGTGATGCCTCGAGTCTCCTTTGTCGTGTGCAGTTGACAGGGAGCTTAATAAATAATAATCAGGGAACCAGGGACTGCCGCCCCCACTTTTTTATGGTCCTATCACTGGTGTGGGGAGGGGGGGGGAGGAAGGAAGGGGAAGAGGAGGAGGAGGAGGAAGGAAGGGGAAGAGGAGGAAGAAGAGGATGTTGCCACCAGCATCATCTCGTCTCTTCATTTCTTACCTCCGTTCCTCGTGCCCTGCCCTACCTCACTCTACCCTTACCTTGCCTTACCTTACCTTACCCCACCTTACCTTACTCTCCCATACCCTACCCTACCCTACCCTATCTCACCTTACCTTACCTTACCCTACCCCAACAGCCTACACCATGTGCCTCCATCAACTCCTTCCTCCAATATCCCAGCCTGCCCCCGGAGTTCCGTCACGGCGCCATTTTAACAACTTGGCCCTAAAGATAAACATACTATTGATCCCTTAAGCGCCCCTCAACACCCCTCGGCCCTTACTGGCATGTGGAACTGCTTCGTCGAGAGGCTGTGTATAGCTGTGGTAGTCTGCCCTCCATCCCTCCCTCCCTCGTCTGGCTACAGCAGGAGAGAGAGAGAGAGAGAGAGAGAGAGAGAGAGAGAGAGAGAGAGAGAGAGAGAGAGAGATATTCTTCTCTCATCTAGCCAACAGGAGAGAAAGAGAGAAAGAAAAAGAGAGATTCTCCCTTCGTCTGACTAGAAAGAAAGATACGGTAATTTATAGGGAGGTGTGTAGGCCAGCACTTGTACCCCGGCACCAAGACAAGATGAACTACGCTACACCCTAACTACCTCGCGCCTGTTAAGGGTAGTTACTGTCTGACTTATTGAATGAGCTTCTTAGGGGTGTAGTAGTTATAGTGTCCTTGACTTACTGAACGAGCGTGTTAGAGAAGGGTAGTTACCGTCTGACTTATTGAACGAGCTTGTTGGTAGGAGGTAGCTTTGGTTGTTTGACTTACTGAAGGAGGTAGTTAGTGTCCTTGAATTATTGAACCAGCTTGTTAAATAATTATAAGTTTTAACTGCCGTAGGGTTGTTATATGGTAGTTAACGGTTAGTACTCGTGGCTAACTGTCTAATGATCGTTATGGTCTAGTTCCTGCTGTAGGTTAACAACTTGGGGTCGTTAAGGAAGTTTTCATGGTGATTTAAGGTGTTGGGTGAATACTGCCACTAACTAACTGCCTCTCGCTTGTTTATGGGGTGCTTAACTGCCTCTAGCTAACGACTCGAGGTAATTATAGATGTAAGGTTGTTACTGGGTTGTTACAGGTAGCTTCTGAACTGGCTAATTGCTCAGACTAGTTTTGGATAGGAAATATAATAACAAACTACCTCTTGCTTGTTAAGTGTAATTAAGATTTGGATTGTTAGTATGTAGTTAGGGTGGGTGATTAGCTACCTGGGATTTGTTTGTGGGGTATTTGTGGATTGTTTGTTTGTAATTGGTAGTTAGTGTGACGACTGCCTAGGGATGGTGGTTGTAAGGGGGGGTAGTAGTTATTAATGGTAGGTTGTAAAGGTATAGTCTGTTCACGTCTAATTGCCAATAGTCATAGTTAGGCAATTAACGACTGCTAACAGACACTGCATGTTAACAAGTAGTAAAGGGTAGTTTAGAGGTAATTACTCTGTGTTAGTGGTGTAGTTCGTGTCCATAACTGTCTTGGGATGAGTTTTGGTTGGTTACTAACAAGTGATGGTGATTGGGTAGTTTATGGGTGATTGTTGACTACACGCGATCGTTTATGGCTGGTTGATGGCTTCAGGTGTGTGTGTGTGTGTGTGTGTGTGTGTGTACCATCGTTATTATCTCTGACAGACAACTGGCATATATGATAATCTCCCCTCCCCCCTCTTCCTCCCCTCCCTCCCATCCACCCCCTTCCCCTCGCCCTCCTCCCTCAACCCTCCCTTCAGCTTCCCTTCCCCGTACCCCTCCCCATCACCCCCCTATTCCTCAACCCATCACCTTCTCTCTCTCTCTTCCCCATTACACCCCACTCATCACCACCACTCCCCCATCACCACCACTCCCCCATCACCACCACTCCCCCATCACCACCACTCCCCCATCACCACCCCCACCTCCCATTACTGCATCCACCAGCACCAGGAAATTCCCCCACCATCCACCCCCCCCCCATACTGCCTCTTCCCCTAAAACTTTCTCGCTGACTGACCACCCACCCCCCTCCCCTCCCCTCCCCAGCACCATTCTCCCCTCGTTTCCCTAAACCCGGCGTGACATCTCCCCTCGTCCACCCCCGCATGGTAAGCTCCTTTTTATTCTCTTTATCGGCCATTCCCTCGTGTCTCCAGGTTTTCTATTTCGTCTTTTTTTCCCCCACGTTTGTCCCTGTCCCCTCGGAGCAGGTTGACGAGTTACCGATTCGTAAATTACCAAACCAATTATTCTTCCCCAATTTAACCAATATTTAACTATTTTTTTTTATTACTGAACTTAACCAAAAGATAGTAAAATATTATCCTAAAATCCTAAAATTCTGAAATATTTATTGGTTTTGAGGGAAATAATGTTGATAAATAAGGTTGATGGCATTGTGTTTCTCCCCTGTGAGGCGGCGTGTTGACACAGTGTTATCAACGTTGTGCAGATAGAATTAATTCCCTGTTTATCTTCCCTTTGAACCTTTCTTCCCTAATTTGGTTTTGAGGAATTAGAGCCAGAATTGGTAACGCTGTATTTTGGGGGTAATTTTTTTTTTCAGTATTTATTAATTTATTTGAGATATTTCTTGATGGTAATTGCAATTATTTATTTTTTATAAAGGATTGTTGGGTTTTTTTTAATTATTTTATGACTTAATGAACCTTTGTGTTGGGATTGTTATTTTATTTATTTATTTATTTATTATTTTGGAGAGAGAGATAATTAGTTCCAGTTAATTTAGTTATTCTTGTACTAAAAATAATTATGTTACTGATTTATTTATAATTCTCTCTCTCTCTCTCTCTCTCTCTCTCTCTCTCTCTCTCAGCTCCACACAAGCACCAGATCCGCGTGGATAGATGGATAACTTGCATTAAAACAAGTCATTTTATAGGATACTTAAAGCAATAATCCGTGACGTAATAATATTCAGAATTATCGGCGGTTCACCTCACAAGTTTAGCTTTGAATTATCAGAATTAATATATATTTTTTTTTTACCTGGTATATATGTCAGGAATTATACGTAAAGTTATGGATTTTTTTTAACAGGATGGATTAGTTACGGTGGATCTTACATGATGGGAATAAATAAGTGTTGTGGGTGGTGTGTGTTGCCATGGTGGTGTGGGTGGTGTGTGTGGGGGGTGTGTGGGGGGTGTTGCCATGGTGGTGTGTGTGGGTGGTGTGTGTGTGGGGGGTGTGTGTTGCCTTGGTGGTGTGTGTGGGGGGTGTTGCCATGGTGGTGTGGGTGGTGTGTGTGGGGGGGGTGTGTTGCCATGGTTGTGTGGGTGGTGTGTGTGGGGGGTGTGTGTTGCCATGGTTGTGTGGGTGGTGTGTGGGGGGGGGGCTTTGCTATCATTAGTCATCATCATCATTTTATGTGTTTATATATATGTAAAAAAAATCCCTAATGTATGTTTATATAAATTGATCAAAATGTCCCTGATTTAAATGTTTACATCAACCCCCAAAATGATCCCACGTCTCATTATAAATTAATTGATAAAACAGAACCACAAATAAAAAACAAATCCTGGATGTGATAAAAAAATTGTCAGATATTCCTTTATATTATTTCTGAGTCAAGAATTTCAATTTTGTTCTCAATAATTTTAGAAAAAACTTGATTATAGGGAGTTGAGAGTCGCATTATGCACAGGTGATATTACAGGTGATTATTACAGGTGATATTATAGGTGTCTTAATATTGGCTGGTGGGAAGTATACCTGGCTTGGGTTAGGCATCATAGGTGAAGGAATTTTTACGTTAATGTAGATAGATAGATAGATAGATAGATAGATAGATAGATAGATTGATAGATAGTCTGGTCGTTATTGAAGACACTTGTGTTGAATATTGTGGTCGTGGAGGCCAGTGGTCGTGGAGGCCAGTGGTCGTGGAGGCCAGTGGTCGTGGAGGTCAGTGGTCGTGGAGGCCAGTGGTCGTGGAGGCCAGTGGTCATGGAGGCCAGTGGTCGTGGAGGCCAGTGGTCGTGGAGGCCAGTGGTCGTGGAGGCCAGTGGTCAGCGGGGCGCGGAAGTAAATTTCATTTGGGTGGTCAGTGTGTCGTGTCCTGGGGGCTGGGGGGGGGGGGGGTGTCAGGGAGTCACCATCCCCCCACCACCCCAATCTTGACCCCTCCCTCCCTCCCTTGACCGTCACCTTTGATCTTTCTGACCCCGAGGGAAGTGGGGGGGGGGGGGGGAGGGGGAGGGGAGGAGAAAAGAGAAAATAAGAAAGAGAATTGGAAGGGAAGAGAAGAGAGAAAGAGAATAAAAGTTAAACAGAGCAATGCATCCTCTCTCTCTCTCTCTCTCTCTCTCTCTCTCTCTCTCTCTCTCTCTCTCTCTCTCTCTCTCTCTCTCTCTCTCTCTCTCTCTCTCTAGTTATCTATCAATGTTTCTGTCTATTTGTGTTTTCCCGTTTCTCAGTTCTTATTGGTTCTTATTCACATGTTGAGCTGTTATTGGTCGTTAAGAGGTCATCTATGATTGGCTGATTCCTCTCATGGTCGCTAGTGATTGGCTGGTTCCTTTTTTAGTTGCTTGTGATTGGCTGGTTCCTCTCATGGTCGCTTGTGATTGGCTGGTTACTGTTATGGTTGTTTGTGATTGGCTGGTTCCTCTCATGGTTGCTTGTGATTGGCTGGTTCCTCTTATGGTTGCTTGTGATTGGCTGGTTCCTCTTATGGTCGCGTGTGATTGGTTGGTTGGTTCTTACTCAGTCGCTTGTGATTGGTTGATTAATTCCTCTCATGGTTGCTTGTGATTGGCTACTTCCTCTCATGGTGGCTTGTGATTGGCTGGTTCCTCGTTTAGTTGCTTGTGATTGGCTAATATCCTCGACCGGAAAGTTAATTAGAAAGTTTTTAAAGGTCGTGTTGATTGTTGCCTAAACTGTCCCCCTCCCCCCCCCCCTTTTCCCCTCTACCTCCCCGCCCCCCCTTTTCCTCTCTACCTCCCCTCCCCCCTTTTCCTCTCTACCTCCCCTCCCCCCCTTTTCCTCTCTACCTCCCCCCCCTTTCCCCTCTACCTCCCCTCCCCTCCATTCCTCCCTTTTCTTCTTTCTGTTCCGCCTTTCCTTCCTCTCCCCGTCTTCTCTTCCTCTTCTTTTTCCTCCCCTTTACCCCTTCCTCTCTTCTCTTCCTCCTGTCCACACCTCTCCGCCCTTCTCTTCTTCTCTCCTCTCCCCTCCCCTCCCCACCAGGTGAGATAATTAGCCTCATAGACGTGATAATTGAATATTAGATCAAAATTCGCCAGGTAGACACACCATCATCAGGGCTGACCTTTGTCTCTTGTTGTGAATATCCTAAAAAGGCGCCGCGCCCTTCTGGCCACCCACCAAAAGTCTCTAACCTAACCTAACCTAACCTAACGTAACCTAACATAACATAACATAACAAAACAAAAATTGTGTTGCAAGTGCATGTTATTTTCCTTAGTCGCCAAAAGGTTTTCCCTGATCACTATAACAAATTTTCCCCCTAATCACTGACAATTATTCCCCAGTAATGAAAATGTTTCCCAAGACTTTGTGCATTCCCCCCCCCCCCCCCAGCCTCCCCATCGTCCACATTTACTCGGTATATCCCATTATTTCCCTCTCAATGGCCTTTCCATTCAACTGCTCCTCATTCCATTATTTCCCCTAAAACTGTTACTGTATTTTCAACTCAATTTTCACGGAATTTACCCCAAAAGTTTCCCCTTCTCTCCCCTACTCTTCCCTAATCTTCCTACCTCCTTACCCTCCCTTTTACCCCCCTACTCCCCTTTCCTCCCGTTCCTGCCTACTCTCCCTTTACCCCGTATTCCCCTTACCTCCCCTCACCCCCCCTTTAGTTTCCCTTTAGGCGTTCGTGGTGACCATGTGGACAAGGGGGTGAGGGGAGGGGGGGGAGGGGGGTGAGGGGAGAGGCTTATCAGCGCTGCCCAGTGGTCATTCTTCCCTCTCTCTCTCTCTCTCTCTCTCTCTCTCTCTCTCTCTCTCTCTCTCTCTCTCTCTCTCTCTCTCTCTCTCTCTCTCTCTCTCTCTCTCTCTCTCTCTCTCTAAGCATGGGTAGGGATGAGTTGGGAGAGGCGAGAATATGACATACATACATACATACATACGTACATACATACACACTGACCATCACCACGACCTCATCTGCAAATTTGGTAAGAAGCTTCTACACCATCCTCGACACCGGCTCCTACTACCACCTGAGATCCCTAGTCCGAGAATTGCTGTTCGACACCACAACCGCATCTAGCCCATACGTGCACGAACTGATCGCTATAAGAACAGCCCAGTCCCAACCATTGTAAAAATTATCAATAACTTGTAATAAACCAGTGTATTCACTCCCAGTAAACACTGCTCCTTGCACTGTCACTATGTTGAAATGAACTGTAGTTTGAGCTTTTCCCCATCTAGTTATTATATGTCTTATTTGTGTCACTTATGTTACTTGTATATTATTTGTAATTCGTAACCCATTCCCCAAATATGTAACTGTATATTTTCAGCCTTCTGGCTGCCAAGCTCCTTCAATAAACCGTTAATTATTATTATTATTATTATTATTATTATTATTATTATTATTATTATTATTATACACTGTACGTGATGTATTACATCAAGCTCCTATATAGTACACGACACACACACACACACACACACACACACACACACACACACACACACACACACACGAGGGAGGCGTGGGTGGTTGAGAAGAGGGGAGTGATGTGAGGGGGGGAGGTGAGGAGGGAGGGGGAGGGGAGAATTTAGAGTGGGGGGTAAAAGAGGGGAATTTAGGTTAGGGTGAGGGGAGCGAATGAGGGGAGGAGGCGTGGGTGGGTAGAAAGTGAGGGAGGGAAGAGGAGGGGGAGAGAGAGGAGGGAGGCATCAGGATGAATTGTGGAGGATGTGTCTAACCTACCCCTCCCCTCCCTCTCTGTACTGACCATCACTACACACTCCTTGCTAATGTACAGTACAATGCGATGATCGCTTCTTTGACGCTTCACGCTACATTTCTCTACTTTGGTTACTTTTTCTATATTGTGGCAACTTGAAATTTGTGTTCCTTTATTTGTTTGTGTGTGTGTGTTTGTTGTATGTGTGTTTGTGTTTGTAGGTGTATATTTGTGTTTCTATGTATGTGTGTGTGTGTGTGTGTTATGTAAGATTGTCACAGTACACATGGCACAGTGAGACTCAGCGAGCTACACAGAACACAAAACGTGACGATAATTAATGTGTGTGTGTGTGTGTGTGTGTGTGTGTGTTTGTGTGTGTGTGTGTGTGTGTGCCACTATATATATATACTGTATATTTGTGTACGTGTTCACAATGTATATACTGTATGTAATCACCTTGTATACATATAGTTGTTTACATAATCATACATAAGAATACACACACACACACACACACACACACACACACACACACACACACACACACACACACACACACACACACACACACACAGAGCTTCCCCTTTACACCACCATTGAAAATTCTCAAGTCAAACGCCAGCACACGTCGCCCATTTTCCTCCGCCCGCCCGCCCATCCGTCCACCCGATGGTCAGTTCGAGAGGTCAGGAGTTCCCCTCGTGACCTTTGACCTCCGGCGAGGGGTGGGGGGGGGGGGCGTCCGGTCAACCCTTGTGCAGTAAATGTCAGGAAGTAAATGTTGAATATTGGATGAAATAACTGAAAACTTTGTTGATTAAATCGCCCCAGAGAGAGAGAGTGGTTGTTCGTCCTGGGGTGTAATACTCTCAGTCAAGGTCATTAAGTTGTTCGTCCTGGGGTGTAATACTCTCAGTCATAAGTGTCGTGGGGTGTAATACTCGTCAAGGTCATAAGTGTTCGTCCTGGGGTAACTCTCAGTCAATGTCATTAAGGTGTTCGTCCTGGGGTGTAATACTCTCAGTCAAGGTCATTAAGTTGTTCGTCCTGGGGTGTAATACTCTCAGTCAACGTCATTAAGGTGTTCGTCCTGGGGTGTAATACTCTCAGTCAACGTCATTAAGTTGTTCGTCCTGGGGTGTAATACTCTCAGTCAACGTCATTGAGGTGTTCGTCCTGGGTATAACGTCTCTGAACGGTTTGTATGTCTATGTATGTGTATGTTTTGTGTGTGTTTGTGTGTGTAAGTAAACGTTTATGTATGTATGTATGTATGTATGTAAGGGTCAGTAATGGGAGCCAGGTGGGGGTGAGGGGAGATGACCTCAAAAATTTATTGCCTGTTCTTGTGTAAATCAGCTGTTGAGGGGTCATAGGTCACGACTGGTCACTACCCACCTCACCCCACTCCCTGTGTTGCTTTCTGACCTTACTCCACTCCCTGTGTTGTGTCCTGACCTTACCCCACTTCTTGTGTTGTGTTATGACCTCATCCCACGAGACCAAGAGAGAGAAAGAGAGAGAGAGAGACAGAGACAGAATATATATAAATTATATAAAAAAAAACTAATTAAATCATTAAGAAATATACCATACATTAAATCAATATAAATTAACTGAGGGAAATCCATTAAATAAATAAATTAAAAATAAGTAAACAAATAAATAAAATACGTAACTAAATAAATAAATTCCTGACCCTAGAATGACAGCACAAACACCCAGGTAATTCTCGTCACAAAACTCCACTCAGACTCAGGTAATGACGCGACAAAGGTGTATTAATGACAGACTAGAATTTAATCATATATTCTATGTTACCTGAAGCTCTCGGGTCCAATTCAGGTATAGGACCCACCCTTACTAACCCACCTTCACACTAACCCACCTTCACACTAACCCACCCTTACACCCACTTACCTAACCCACCCTCACACTAACCCACCTTCACACTAACCCACCTTCACACTAACCCACCCTCACACTAACCCATCCTCACACCCACTTACCTAACCCACCTTAACACCCATCTTTTTATCACCCACCCTCACACTGACCCACCTGAACCCACCCTCAGACCCACCACACCCACCTCAACTAATATACCTTCCTCTCTCACCCATATACTCACCCACCCTCTGACTCACCACAGATTAATTACATAGTGTTCTTAAGGACATGGGTTCGTATCCATGTGTGGTGGTGGTGGTGCTAATTACACCCACTTGTTTAGCTTCTGTTGCCTTCACTTGTTATGCTTCCGAGTTTCTATTGGTGTACGGGGCATCTTTCTCTCGTCCCCAGCCAGAGGATTGAAGTAACTGATTAAGGAGGTGTGGTGAGGGGGGAGGGGGGTGAGGAGGTGTGGTGAGGGGGGAGGGGGGTAAGGAGGTGTGGTGAGGGGGGAGAGGGGTGAGGAGGTAGGTTAGGGACAAATGAGAGGGAGGTGAGAGGGTTGGGGTTGATGGGGAGGTGAGGGAATTGGAGGATGGGGAGGTAGATTGGAGGCAGGTAAGAGGGGGGGGGGGGATGATGGTGGATTTAGAGAGAATTATTACAAGTAGGTGTGTGTGTGTGTGTGTGTGTGTGTGTGTGTGTGTGTGTGTGTGTGTGTGTTGGGACTAATCAGTAGGTGTGGCTCGTGTCATTGCTAAATAGACAGACAGATAGACAGACAGACAGATAATTACCAGAATTATCTTTACTGTCTAATACAAAAGATATAATAATTTTTTTACGATTATTATCATCAATTTACGATCCTTTTAATAGTTTTTTTTATTTACGATAACTTAATAGATTTTTACGATTATTTTAACTATTTAGGGTATTTTAACAATATTTTTTACAACTTACGATAATGTTATGAGTTTTACGATTATCACTAACAATATACGATCATTTTGACGATTATTTCTACAATTTTGAGGATTATTTAAGGTTTACGATTATTTTCGGGTTATGATAATAATAAGTTACAATTTTAAGAGGAAAAAGTTTAGTTAGTCCGTCAGTAAGTTAGTCAGTCAGTTAAGTGAATCAATCAAGTCATAATTCAAGAAGATCATTCATGTCGCCGATGACGTCAGGATGAAGAGTGAATAATTTACACAGTTTTAGATTAAAAAAGTTGATGCACCTGAGAGGTTAATTACATTTACCTGGACAAACTTTTTTTCCAGTAACATCAAAACTTGTCTTACTTTTATGTGAATTAAATCCCGTTGGGTATTTTTTATATGTAGTGAGTGAGGTTTTTGAAGGGAATTTAGTGAGATTTTATTAAGGAATTTTATTTATTTTAGTTTTTTGTTTTGTTTTGTGTGTGTGTGTGTGTGTGTGTGTGTGTGTGTGTGTGTGTGTGTGTATCTTTATCTCTTAACACCTTCCTTCTCTCTCCTCCAACCCTTCGCCCCCCCCCCTTTTCTCCACCCTCTCCTGCTTTCCCCCCTCCCCCCCCCTACCCTCCCCCATCCCGCCAAAAAGAGAAAACGGATGTTATGGACTTTGCGGACCAAAATTTCTGTAAACTGCTGTGTGAGAGTGTCTTAGCGCTCATATATCTCGCTGATCCAACATATATCAGCTCACACCCTGCCACACGCTGCTCCCTCTCCCCCCCCTCTCTCTCCCTCCCCCTCTCCCAACCTCCCCCCTCTCTGCCTCTCTCCATCCTGTACCCACCCAACCCAACCCTCTCCCCTCTTCCCTCCCTCCTCCACCTACCCCACTCCTTCCTCCTCCTTCTTCTTCTTCTTCTTTCTCCTCATCCCCATCCACCTCTATCCATCCTTTACCCTCCCCATCTCTTCCTCCTTCTCTCCCCCTCCTCCCTCCTCCTCCTCCTCCTTTTCTTCTTTCTCCCCACCCTCCTTCTTTTTCTTCCTTCCCTTCCATCTCCTGCTCTTTACCCTCTCCTTCGTAATCCTCCTCCTCCTTCCCCTATTCTTCCTCCTCCTCCTCCTCCACCTCATCCTCCTTCTTCTCTTCTTCCTCATCATCTCTCCCCACTCCTTCTTCCTCCAACACCTTGTACCCAACCCCCTTCTTCCTCCTCCTCCTCTTCTTCTTTCCTCCCCACCCCTCCCTCCTCCTCCTCCTCCTCCTCCTTCTTCCTTCCCGTCCCTCCCCACGACACTAAAATAGAGAACACGGCAACTACGACACGCGCGAAATATGAGTGGCTGGTGGCGCGGGTTGCAAGAGGTTGGATAATTCCTCGCCTGGAGAAAATGTGAATAATTGATGTTGTGGTCCCTCTTATTCCTTCGTTGCTGCTTTCTCTCTTTCTCTATCTCTCTCTTTCTCTTTTCTCACTTTCTTTGTATTTTATTTTCTTGTTCTTCCTCGCTTTTACTTGTTTTTTTTGTTTGTTTTTTGAAAATCGTATTGAATATCGTCTCATTTTTTGTTTTATTGTCGTTTGTGTTTTACTTTATGATTTTTTTTGTCTATTGTTTTATTCATTTTATTTATTTTTGTGTTTTATTTTATTTGAGTATTTATTTTCGCTTTTGTTATTTTAGTTTTGAGTAGTTATCGTCTTATTCTGCTTATTCCATCGTTTCTTCAATTTTCTTTATATTTCCAGTTTACAGCTTATTATTTTTTATTTTATTCGTTATTTTCTTCTTATTTATTATGATCATTATTCCTTTCCTTTACTTCCTCTCCCTTTCTCTTCGAATTCCTTCTCTCGATACTTTCTTCTGCTTTCTTTTTGCTGTTTTCTCTTACTTTCACCTTATCCTTCAGTTTCTTCTTCATTCATCAGTGACTTACTTCATTCACTGCCTTCACCTCTCCCCCTCACTTCCGTATTCTCCCTTCCTTCCTTCCTTCCTTCCTTCCACGACGCACCCTGAAATATATTACCCTCCCTTCACCCTCTCCTCACCCCTCCCTTTTCTCAATCTCCCTCCTTCTTCCCCATTATCACCCCCTCTCTGTTCCTTCTTCCCTCCCTCCTTCCTCACCTATCCCACCTCTTCCTCTCTTTCTCTCCAACACCCCTCTTCTTCTCTACCTCCACCCTCTCTTCCCCACTAACCTCCCTCCCTTTCTCCAACTACCACCCCCACCCCCCTCGACTCTCCCTCACCCACCCTCACCTTTCGAAGCATCACCAACACACCACCACCACTCCTCCCCCAACTCACCTGCACCAATCTCCATCACCCCCCTCACCACTCCAGTGCTTCTCTCCTCCTCCCTCAACACCACCATCATCATCATCATCATCATCATCATCATCTCGACAACCTCCACCATCACCTCACTACTCCTTCCCTCCCTCCCTACCCCCACTATTTCACCCCCCCTCCTCCTCCTCCTCCTCCCCTCCTTCCACACCCTCCTTCAGTACCACCACCACCCTCACCCCCCCCCCCCCCTCCACACCCAGACCGGCCACCAATCTTGCTTTCGGCCTTAATAATTGGGCTTCATGCGGCGGTCATTGATCATGGTTTCTCCGGCACCCGATAAGAATTCTGAGAGGCGCTCGACCCCCGGGTTTGCAAGATTTAGTGTTGTAATATCTGCTTACCAGGATTTGTGGGCCTATGTGACGCTAATATTTTGTTTCTTTTCTCGGAGAGTTGCTGGTGGCTGTGACTCTCTCTCTCTCTCTCTCTCTCTCTCTCTCTCTCTCTCTCTCTCTCTCTCTCTCTCTCTCTCTCTCTCTCTCTCTTTTTTTTCTCGGGATGATGCATGGCTCTGTGGGGAGTGGTGGAGGTGGGGGTGGAGTTGTGGGGTGGAGTTGTGGGGGTGTTGGGGAGGGAGGGGTGGGGTTGTGGGTTGGGATTATAAGGTTATATAATGTAAATAAACATCTAACATATCCCCAAACTTGTAAATAAACACAAAAAACGTAAACAAATAAAAGTCAATAGAGATGTAAACAAAAATATGAGATAAACATTGAATAAAACATGAATGAATAAATAGTGAATAAGGAAAGTTAAATAATACAATAAAAATGAATTTGTGGTGAATTTAAAGTTATCTGGTTTTGGGAGGTAATTAAAAAGTTTACACACACACACACACACACACACACACACACACACACACACACACACACACACACACACACACACACACACACACACACACACACACACACTTATACTGTTTATACTTACACTTAGGTTAGGTCGTTATGAAGACTAATTTGCTGCTAATGAGTTATCTCACTATTTAACTAGCAGTAGTAATCGACCTGCACACTGGTAATTGGTGATACATTAACGAGGTAATTGGTAGTTACTGTCATGTTTAACGAGGTGACTGGCTATGAGGAGTGGTTAACTATCTAACTGGGTTGTTGAGTGCTAAACGATGTAATTGCTTGTTTGAGCGGTTAACTATCTAACTGGGTTGTTTGACTGGTTAACGAGGTAATTGGATGAGTAGTCAACGAGTTGAGTGTTAGTTTGGGGGAAGTGGTTAACTAGTTTGATGAGTAGTTAGGTAGTAGTTAACGAGGTGACAGATGGTTAAGAAAGTTAAACAACGAAGGAACTAGCAATTAATGAGGTGTTCAACGAGGAAATTAACGACCTAATTGGTGTTAGTAGTGGTGGTTAATGAAGATGCAGGGTAGTTAATGTATGGGTTAACGAGGTAATTAGGATTAATGATGGTGTTTAACGATCTAATTGGCGGTGGTGGGGGTAGTTAATTCCCTTGTTAGTGGTAGTTAGAACCGATACAATAACACTCTCTCTCTCTCTCTCTCTCTCTCTCTCTCTCTCTCTCTCTCTCTCTCTCTCTCTCTCTCTCTCTCTTCTCCCGCATCCCAACTCCCTCTCCTCTCCCCTCTTCCTTCCTTCCTTCCTTTCTTCCTTCCTTCCTTCCTTCCTTCCTTCATCCCTTTCCTTCCTCTTCTCCTTCCCTCGCGGCCTGGAGTGTTAAGGACAGGGGTGGTGGTAAGGGGGGGGGGGGGTGGGAGGGACGTAATACTGGCAGGCAGGTCACAGGTCGGCCCGGAGTGTGGGGATACTGGCAGGCGGGTCACGGGTCTTAATTAGTAGCTTGATAAAGACTCAGAGTGAGGCGTCGACCTTTGTTTTATTCCTTCCCATTTCTTCCCCTTCCTGGGTGATGGGAAGGGAGGGGAGGGGAAGAGATGAGAGGAAGGGGGGGGAATGGAAGAGATAGGTAGGGGAAGAAGGGTGAGGTGAGAGAATGTGATGGGGAGGGACGGTGAGGGGAGGGGAAGGGGAGGGGTGGGGTGGGGAAGAGATGGAGGTGAGGGAAAGGGAGGGAAGAAGGGTGAGGTGAAGGGGTGTGATAGGGACAAAAGGTGAGAGTAGGGGGGAAGGGAAGAAGAAATGGGGAGGGAAATCAGATGAGGGGAAGCAGACAAAAGGGGAGGAAGGAAGAGGAAGGGAGAAGAGAGAGTGTGGTAAGAAGATGAGAGAGGATGATTGAAACGAGAAAACAACAACAATAATAATAATAATAATAATAATAATAATAATAATAAGAAGAAGAAGAAGAATAACAAATAACAACAACAATAACACTGATAATAACAACAATACCAGATATCATAGGAACGATAATTAATAATAACACTAATAATAAAAATATAAATACAATAATAACAATAATAATGGTAATAATAACAATAACAGCAGTAATAATAACAACAATATTAATAATAAGAATAACAGTAATGCAAACGATAATAATAATCACTCCACACAGTGCCACTAAGAGACGTGTATCACATAACACCATCAGGCCAATAGTGCCATTAATTATTACGTAACAGCTGGGGGGTAGTAATTACGTGACATCATCAAGGTAGAGTCTCATAACGCCGCCGAGTGCTTAATTAAAGGTCGTGTAACGTAATTAAAAAAGTGGTCAGTGTGTAACGTTACAGGTGATTGGGAATTACAGTAGGATTATGTAA
This sequence comes from Homarus gammarus, assembly GCA_958450375.1. Lineage (NCBI taxonomy): Eukaryota > Metazoa > Arthropoda > Malacostraca > Decapoda > Nephropidae > Homarus > Homarus gammarus. Next base: position 427,480 of record CAUDMG010002176.1, on the reverse strand, counting down.
CGTTGATGTGGTAACTGGGATACATAATTACAGCAGAAGATTTTGGGGTTTGTACTGTAGAGGAGAATTATGTAACACTTGACTAACACCTCTCACCCCTCCTCCTACCCTTATCGTATACCCCCCCCCCTTTCCCCTATCCTAACCTCCTCCTCTCCTTACCTATCCTTCCTTCTCTTACGCTAACCCCCTCTCCTCCCCTGCCGTCCTCTCCCCCTCCCTCCCTCCTTTCCCCTTCCCCCCTCCCTTTCTTAACACCCTACCTTCACCCCTCCCTTACTCTCTCTTCACCCTCCCCTACCCCTCCCTTTCCCTCCCCCTTCTCCTTAACCTGACCTCCTCTTCCCCTCACTTCCCCTAACCTCTAACCCCCTTCACCACCACCGTAACACAACCCCCCCCCCTCCCACGACGAGTAATCACTAATTCCGGGTGGCATTTCAGCGCCTCAGTCTTTAATGTCTCTTTACATTTTTCTAACCTTTCTGTGTCTTATTAACTATCTATTACGGGCCTTAGTTTTTATTGGGATTTTGGGTTTTGTCTCGTTAATGTTAAAAGGGTTTTTGTTATTTATGTATGAACCTAGAGGGGGGGGGTGAGGGAGGGGGGAAATGAGAGAGGGGTGGGGGAGGAATGAGGGAAGGGTAGGGGAAGAAAGGTCGGGACGAAGGAGAGGGAGAGGTAGAGAGAATGGTTGGGGGGAAGGAAGAAGGGAGAGAGAGAGAAAGGTGAGAGAAGGAGAGAAACTGGACTGTTGGTTGTTATTGTCTTGCCCTCCGGTCACAGCATCAGCGTCTTTATGATACAGCAACATTACAGGCCTGATGCAGCAGTCCAGCACCACTACAGCCACAACACAGCACTACAGCATCACTACAGCACCACAACAGCACTACAGCACCACAACAGCACTACACAGCACTACAGCACCACTACAGCACTACAGCCACAACACAGCACTACAGCACCACTACAGCACCACTACAGCACCACAACAGCACTACAGCACCACAACACAGCACTACAGCACCACTACAGAACTACAGCACCACTACAGCACCACTACAGCACTACAGCACCACAACACAGCACTACAGCACCACTACAGCCACAACACACCACTTCAACACCACTACAGCACTACAGCACCACTACAGCACCACTACAGCCACAACACACCACTTCAGCACCACTACAGCACTACAGCACCACTACAGCAGGGAACAGATGACCTGGGGCGAGGCAGCGACACTTCTCATTAACTCTTGTTGTCCATCGACACTATATTAATTCTTTCATTAAGGTTGTCAGGAGATGACCAGCTCCCTCCCTCCCTCCCTCTCTCCCTTACACACTTACTCCCTGCTGCCCTCCCTCCCTCCCCCTCCCTCCCTCCCTCCCTTACACACTTACTCCCTCCCTCCCTCCCTCCCTCCCTTACACACTTACTCCCTCCCTCCCCCCCTCCCTCCCTTACACACTTACTCCCTCCCTCCCTCCCTCCCTCACACCAAGCCAGTTTCACCTCTCATACACTCACACGACTCTCGCCTCTCTGTGTCTTATCATTAAGGTCTAGTTTTGGCTTAGCTCATTTTAGACGTCCGAGAGACTGGTATCTACAGGACTTCATGCGACTCTCGACCGTACGTACTGTTAGCTTAAAGTCTGGATTGGTTTATAACTCTGGCGCTCCGAGAGATTGACATGAAGCGACCTTGGTAGTGAATAGACAGACAAACAGATAGATAGATAAATAGATAGATAGATAGATAGATAGATAGATAGATAGATAGACAGATAGACAGTTAAATCACCGTGTTAAGCTGTACCGCCTCACGTGTTCACCTGCAGCCGTTAATGTCACCACTATTTGACATTAATCAATTTTGTCATTTTTCCATTATATTTCGTCACGTTTTTATCATCTTTGCTCTTAATTAATTCTTTCATTAGGACATTTTTAAAGGGAATGACTGCATCTGTCCAGGTGAGTGGTGCTCGTTAATTAATAGGTGTCTTATTAATTACAGACAGGTGTTGATGTTTTTTGTAACCTTTTTCTGTCTGTCTGTCTGTCTGTCATATCTCTCTCTCTCTCTCTCTCTCTCTCTCTCTCTCTCTCTCTCTCTCTCTCTCCTGTAAATTCACACACACACACACACACACACACACACACACACACACACACACACACACACACACACACAGCTCGTATTATTTCCTCACATTGATATGACTTGTGCCACATTACAGTAGTTACACATTGAAATTATTGGTATGGGAAGATTGAATTTTGGCGAGCCTGTCCACTGGATTACACCAAATTACATTATATTATGAAAAAAAACTGTAACGCTTGGAAGAAGGGAATAACTGAGACTGTAATTGAGTACAGTAACTAATACATAAACCATCGTTACAGAAATAAAATACATGGTTACAAAAATTATAATACACAAAATAACTAAAACACATTACAGCCTCCCTGACCCTCCTTGACCTTACCTGACACTCCCTGACACTCCCTGACCCTCCCTGACCTTACCTGACACTCCCTGACCCTACCTCACTTTCCCTTACCCTACCTGACATCCTCCCTCACCCTCCCCCACCCTACAGCTCATCCAAGTGTAGTTAATGTTTTTTTTCTTTTCTTTTTTCTGAGTATATAAATGCTCCTTACGACATCTTCTGACCGGGTAGGAGTTTGTCCCAGCGTCTCCAGGTGGGTTTATATTTTTGAAAGATTATGCCTCTCTCTCTCTCTCTCTCTCTCTCTCTCTCTCTCTCTCTCTCTCTCTCTCTCTCTCTCTCTCTCTCTCTCTCTCTCTCAGGCAGTACGGCGTAGGTCTCTCTCTCTCTCTCTCTCTCTCTCTCTCTCTCTCTCTCTCTCTCTCTCTCTCTCTCTCTCTCTCTCAAGGATATCACACCCTACCCCTTTCCCCTTCTCTTCATCTTCCCCCACCCTTCTCTCTCCCCCCTCTCCCCCTCACCCCTCCCGTCCCCCTCACCCCCTACTCTTCCCCCTCATGCATATATATATATCCACGACCCTGAATTGAAACCCATTTTATATATAATAAACTTGATAATACTCCTTCATTATCATGACAAAGGACTCCCACCACCCCCCAAGGATCGAAGGATACCCCCCTACGCGACATAGAAGGATACAGTAGGATACGCCTTAAGCACGTGCCCCCCCCCCTCCCCAGCTATTGCTTTAGGCCTAGGATACGTAGAAACAGCTGCTTGGAGTTGGTGCTAAGAGGTGAGGGAGGGAGGGTAGAGTGCTTGGAGGGAGGGAGGGAAGACACGGTACTTATAAATGGTAAAGGGAAGTGAGGGAGGGAAGGATGAAGGATGGAAAGTGAGCTTGAAAGGATAGAAGGAAGGAAGAAAGAAAAGACATCAAGAAGGAATGAAGGAAGAATATTGAGAGCCAAGACAAGTCATTTACAAACATTCAAATACCCGTTTACGAAAAACAACTCAAACCTAACCACTGTGAATCCATCCTTGTATAAAAAAAAACTGAATTTACATATTTTAAACTGGTTCTTATATATTCAGTAATGGGGGAAATCTTAACTTATTAACCTTTAAGAATCCATCATTGTGTCGTAACTTGAGTGAATTAATTAAATCTTTCGTTACGTTGTCAGTTTTCCATTAATTGGTGCCTGATCCATGTGAAAATTTCCCCTCCCTTGTGTGTGTGTGAGGGGGTATTGTGTGTGCCTGTGTGTTTGTGTATAACCTAACCTAACCTAACCTAACCTAATCCTAAAATATTCCGTTCCCTAGTGTGTAAGTGAATAAAAAATTGGTGTTCATTCTTCCATCTATCAGACTGTATCATAATCCATCTACCACCTCCATCATCCATCTATCACCTCCATCATCCATCTACCACCTCCATCATCCATCTATCACCTCCATCATCCATCTACCACCTCCATCATCCATCTATCACCTCCATCATCCATCTACCACCTCCATCATCCATCTACCACCTCCATCATCCATCTATCACCTCCATCATCCATCTACCACCTCCATCATCCATCTATCAGTCCATCAATCACACCCAAACGATCACGAGTTGAGGAAGAATGACGTAGGTTAATGTTGACACTCATGAGTGACCTTGAGAAGACAGTCTTATTTCTTTCTTTCTTTCTTCTTTCATCTGCCGCTGTTTGTTATTTAATTCCTGTTTTATTTTATTCTTTTCAATGTTTTTTCTTTCGTTCACACTAATAAAGGAGGTAATGTATGTTTTTTTTTCTTTCATCTATGTTATTTATTCTTTATTTCATTCTTCCTTCATTTCTATTTTTTTTTTAGCATTTCTTTCATTGGCACTAAAAAATAATTATATGATATTTCTTATTAAATATTCGCTAATTATTTCCTATTTCATTCTTATTTCATTCATTTTTTATCATTTTCTTTCATTTTCATTCATTGGTTATATTTTTTTTTTCCTTATTTTAATTTTTTTTATGTTGACTTAATCATTAATGTTGTGTTTGTATTTTTTGGGCCCGTATTGGCAACTGAAGAGAGGAGTGTTGCCATCGCCGTGTTCCCTTATTTGCCTGGTGATATTTGGTTACCTGCCTCTAATGGCCTATTAACCCACCTTTTGTTTACATGCTACCGGGCTTTATCATTAATTTGTCTTTTTTTAGTTGGCGTGTGTGTGTGTGTGTGTATGTGTGTGTGTGTGTGTGTGTGTGTGTGTGTGTGGTTTATATGCCGTTTTACCGTTGATTTTATTCTGTTGTTCCGTTTTACCGTTGGTTAGGTTCTGTTATGCCGTTTTACTGTTAATTAGACTTTTATTTCGTAGTGAGAGAGAGAGAGAGGGGGGGGGGATTGGCTTCACCTCTGGTATGCTAAGGGGAAAGGTGTAGGGGGTGATAGGGGTCTCAAAGGGGTGAGTTAAAATGACCTAGCCTAACCTAACCTCACCTCCTTCTACCCTCCCCACACCCATCCTTACCCTCCACCCCTCACTACCCTCTCCACACCCCCTTCTTCCCTCCCCACACCCCTCTTTTATCTCCTCCCCTCCCCACACCCCTCCCCTCCCTACCTCACCCCTCCCTTTATTATGATAATACCTGCCAGGTGCTTGACTCGCCTCGCGCCTCGCCACTCTCGCCCTTACTCCTCCGCCACACAAGGATGGTTCTCGCTCGCCCTCGCCATCCTCATCACGACGCAAGAGCAGAGATGGAAAAAATTCTTTGAGTTAGTATCAGATTTTGGCGATCTGGTGATGTTTTGCCTTATTATTAGTATTATTATTATTATTATTATTGTTATTATTATTATTATTATTATTATTATTGTTATTATTATTATTATTAGTTTTGTTGTTATTGTTGTTGAACGATTTATAAATCCGTTTATAATATGATTGTTGTTCGTCCTGACATAAAAAAAGGAGAATGGCACGTAATAGTCCTAGGAAGGTCGTCGTTCGTCCTAGGAGAAGAAACATTAAATACACGTAATAATTCCTAGAGAGGTCGTCGTTCATCCTAGGAGGGGAGAAGGTCGTAGATCGCGTGCTGGCTGGGGTTAAGGGGCGACAAAGGCCTCGGTCACAATACTAGAGTTATTTATTTATCCCCTGTACGAGATGAACTTCTTTTACTTCTACAGCGCACCAGAGGCTAATCCCCCCCTCCTTACCTCCCCCTCTTTACCCCCTCCCCCTGTTATACCCCCCTAGTACTGTTATGTTAATGGTTTATGTTAAATTCGGTGATGTTTGGTTGTATTTCTTGATGGTTTTATTTTTTTCAGTAGTGGTTTAAACTGGTTATGTGTATCAGTTATATAAAAGGTAATAATTTAAGTATTACATTAACAACTACAACAACAACAACAAAACACAATAACATCAACAACAACTACTACTGCTACTAATAACAACAACAACAATAATAATAATAATAATAATAATAATAATAATAATAATAATAATAATAATAATATATCATACCTAATTAAAATTTCTTAGCTTCAATATTCCTTTAAAACAAATATAACAACATTCTCCTCCAGCTTCTGACTCACACTAAACAAGGGGTTAGGTTAGGTTAATATGCCATAGTGTTCAATTCACGCGTTGGTTTATAAAGAGTAAGGGGCCCAAACACTTACCCTGAGGTACCCCAGTTGATCCACGGGTCACTCGTCTCTTACTGTGTGTGTGTGTGTGTGTGTGTGTGTGTGTGTGTGTGTGTGTGTGTGTGTGCGCGTGCGTGTGTGTGTGTGTGTGTGTGTGCGTGTGCGTGTGTGCGTGTGTGTGTGTGTGTGTGTGCGTGTGTGTGTGCGTGTGTGTGTGTGTGTGTGACCTTTCATCATCTTAGAGAGAGCATCAGGTGACTCGTTTTAACGCTTCCTCACGTCGCCAGGAAGGTTTGTTGTGGGTGTTTAATGTGTTCGTCCTCGCCTTATGTGACGATAGTATGAGGAATAGAATAACAAGAAGGGAGAATAATGGTGTCTTGGGGGTGGTAGAGAGTGGGAGGTTGATAGTGGTGTAAATATTTGTAAATCATTCAGTTAAAAAAAATAATAATTATTAATTTTTTGGTAATAGTTTAATTCTTATTTGTGTCCCAGATTATGTAGAAAATATTCATAATTTTTATCAATAGTTTAAAAATTTATGCCAAAAAAAATAGATATATATGTTCTTTGGGAGGTCACTGGAGGTATATGAGGAATATTTATATGTACCTCAGATCTCAGTAACCTCCTGTATATTAACGATGAGGAGGTCAGGAGGTCAAGACGTTAGGTCATTACATAACAGTGGTTGGTTAATTACAGGTGTGGCCAGACCTAATGAGTGGTAAGGGGATAGGGGTGAGGGAAGGGGGGACTCTACCTGGTGCCTTTTAATTCAGTCAGGACAGGTACAGGTCCTGATTTAACTTTTGTTACGACACCCACCAACTTGAGGTTAATGTCACTACCTGGGAATTTTCTTACCTGGACCTGTACCTGTATCCGTACCTGTATCCGTACCTGTGCCTATATCCGTACCTGTACCTGTATATGCATCTATTTCCGTATTTGTATTCACCTTTTCTGAGTAAGCTTCTCGCCTGGTTTGACGATGATGATGATAATAATAATTTTGTAGACACACACACACACACACACACACACACATGCAACTCTATTTATAAACCGTTTATTATTATTATTTACACACACACACTAAATTAGGAGACTTTTGTAAGCATATTGAACGATTTTTTTGTAACCCGGATAAAACTGCCAAATACAGCGATATTATGAACCGGTTTTTTTTAGCCAGGGATATAAGTATTTCCTCTCTATGTTAATCGACCGGCAGCCACCAAGACGTGATTGATGAGTTGAATGTCACCCCCCTCAGCAGGATCTTAAAGACCTGCTTGACGAAGGAGCCACCAACATGATATTCACATTTAATGATAAAATCCGCCAGATCTTGAGACATCGTCCAGTCCTTATTAACCAGTTTAGCGTCAGCCTCTGTGTTGCATATGTATGAAGGTTCATTACATGTGACGGACTGATAGCTGAGGACCTCTCTACCTCCCTCCCTCCCACGCTACCTACCTGCAAGCACCACCAGGGACCCACAACCTCTGTCTCATGCCTGTCAATGCATGCAAAGTCTCTGTCAGGCGGGGTTCCTCCTGCAAGCACCTCAAGGAACACACACAAGCACTGACTGCTCCTCCCTGTCTGTTTCTCGCCTGTCATACATACATGCAAAGTCCGTCAGTCGGGGTTTGTAAATGCAAGCACTTACTGTTGCTGCTGCCTGTGTCCTGCCTGTGAACCACGCGTGTACAATCCTTGGTCGACGTGTTTACCTGTGAGTCGTGAAGATAGGTCAGGTAAGTGACCTAAGAATGCCTCACCTCACCTCACCTGCGAGTGATTACAGGACTCTGATACTACTTATGCAGTGTACATAATTTATTCAGGAAAAAAGGTACAGGTGTGGCAACAGGTACAGGTGTGGCAACAGGTACAGGTGTGGGTACAGGTACAGGTGTGGGTACAGGTACAGGTGTGGCAACAGGTACAGGTGTGGCAACAGGTACAGGTGTGGCAACAGGTACAGGTGTGGGTACAGGTACAATAATAGTAAAGGAAGCGGGGGTAGGAGAGGTAACAGGAGGAAGAGGGAAAAGCAAAGCACCTCCCCCTTCCTCCCTGATTTTACCCCTTTCCTTCCTACCTCCCCCTACCCCTCTTTTATCCCCCTTCCCAGCCCTCCCCGTCTCCTCTATATTCCACCATTTCCCTACTTCCCCCCCCCCTACCACTTCCCCCTAACACCCTACCCCCCACCCTCTTGTTTCCCCTCCCCCTTCCCCCGCTAATCCTCCACCCCCCTAATTATTTTTGTCACCAGGGTAGACAAGACAACATTGCAGATTCCACACAGGTCGGCCATCTTGATAGTTTTATTGCTCTGTTGATGAAGGTTTGGCTGGAATAATTGTATTACTCATTCATATATACGACCGTGTGTAAGTTAGTCCAGTCCTCCTTAACCCCTCCCAGCGCCCCACCCCCTCCCCCCTCACTCACTCTCCCTCTCACTCTCCCTCTCACTCTCCTCCCTATCACCTCCCTTTCCTCATGCCACCACGCCTCTCTTCCACATACCATTCCCCTTCCTGTTTACCTCTCCCTTTTCCATGTCACCCCTCCCTACCACACCATCCTCTTCGTTCCCATCTCCCCTCCCCCTCCATACCACATAACAGTCACCAACCCACCTCACATCTCGTCTCTCCTATTGGTTCAGTCATTTGCATGAACTCAGCCAATGGGAGAATATTCATCGTAGAACACCTTCCCCCTCTTCCTCCTCACCCCCCCTCCTTCCCCCTCCCTCGTCCTCCCATAACAGTGCCAGTACGAGCGATCAGGAGAGTTAACCTCCCGTACGCTGGCGACAGTGATGACGATACAGCAAGACTAACTAACTCAATCAATCTTTAACATTCGCCAATCTTCCTAACCCATACCTCCCCTACGCACCTTCTGCCTGCGGTGGCGTTAGTGTAAGTGGTGGTTTTAGGCGAGCGATTACCTGTGGGAAGAGGACCTACCTGTCTGCGTCTGTCTGTCTGTCTGTCTGGTGATGAATATGCAGAATGTATAAATTAATATTAAAACACCCCGCGGGGCCCTAACCTGTTGAATGTTGATACCCCGATACTGAGTGGCTGGCTCGCTAGATGAGTGGTTGGCTGAATGGATGGATGGATGAGCGACTGGCTGGCTGGATGAGTGACTGGCTGGCTGCATGGATGAATGACTGGCTTGCTGGATGAGTGGCTAAGTGGCTGGCTTACTGGCTAAATGGAAGAATGGCTGGCTGGCTACCAAGGACGAGTTTACAGCTGTTGCGGACCATCACGGACGAATTAATTAATCTGTCACATAAACAAGAGATTTTGCTGACTAGTTGGACGGTCGACCACATCAACAGACATCGTTATCTGGCGCTTGTCCCCGTCACGGACACTACGGACGCCAAGGACAACGACCGAATCCCTCCTAAGTAATTAACGAGTTGTCTACGTGATGATCAAATGTTTAACGAACGAATTCCAGGGCGATTAACGAAGCCCATGGCGATTAATGAAGCCCAGGGCGATTAACGAAACCCAAGACGATTAACGAACCAATACCATGAAAATTAACCCGTCGAGTACGATGACTTAATCCCTTGAGTACACTGTCTTGAATTATCGTACTCAAAAGATTCCCTCAACGTACTCATGAAACTCAGTTAATCGAGCCAGAGGACCTAACATATTAAGTAATCATTTAGTACTCAGCGCTATCGTACTCACTGGGAAGTACTCACAAACAGGTCTGATTTTATTTGTTTATTTAATCACCTATAAAATGATTATTAAGACCTCATTAAAGTCCTTTATATAATTAGTCTAACTTAAAATCTTAATTAGAGCTCATCACACTTGATACGTCACTCAATACGTCACTCAATACGTCACTTGCTACGTCACTTAATACGTCACTTAATACGTCGTTTGATACGTCACTTAATACGTCAATTGATACGTCACTTAATACGTCACTCAATACGTCACTTGATACGTCACTTGATACATCACTTATTACGTCACTTAATACGTCACTTGATACGTCATTTGATACATCACTTAATACGTCACTTACCTTCCAAGAGCGGCCATTTAGGTTTTATAATGAGGTTCTGTGTTTGTTTTAAATCAGGGCTGGAAGAGGTAAACAAACCTATTGGGGGCGAGAAGTGAGTTACCATGGCGACCTGTCCTTCCGTGGCAGATGATTGGTCGGCTGTCATCCCCTGGCTTGTGATTGGTCGACAGATTGTTAGAAATGTAAACAAAAAGACAGAAAGATGGTCACTATGGTGGTAATTATTTATTAATATGGATCACCTGAAGAATCTGCTATACCCCAGGTTATTTCACCTAACCTAACCTAACCATACACCTGCCCTAGAACCACTCCCTTGTTCCCCTCTCTTGCCCTAGGACCTTCTCTCTTGCCCTACACTTGCCCCAGGGTCCCTTCCTTGCCAACAAGAAGTCTCTGGTCAATTTGTCGAGGTGGAACTTAATTTCCTTGGCCACTGATAACTAATTCAAACACTGACCTGAAGGGAAATAATAGGGGCCGGTGTGTGTGTATGACCCCGAGTTATTGTTAATTTATTTACTGCTGTATTCTTACCTGTGTGTGTGTGTGTGTGTGTGTGTGTGTGTGTGTGTGTGTACTTTTGTTATATACTCTTTGATATAGTGTATAGGGTTTTTGGGACACACACACACACATAGGATTAGGGTATATAAGCGTTTAGGGTCAGGGAGCAAATTTGGGCAGGAACTTTGGATCACATAAGGGCCTCCATGAACTTACAAACAAGGGGGCCCTCAAAATTTAAAACCCTATTTGAACTAAAATTAGGGAAAATTGGTGCCCCTGGACAGACCTAGAAGAGAGAGGGGGGGGAGAGAGGTAGAGAGGGAGGGGGTAGAGAGAAAGAGAGAGAGGGGGGGACTTATCTAATTTAGCCCTGGCCGCCGTTTCACTGTTGGTCATCGGTCGACACAAAGTTCAGGCTCTTGAGATTTTAATTATTTTTTTATATATAAGGGAGTTAGTGTGTGTGTGTGTGTGGGGGGGGGGTTATGAATCTGGTAATTGTGTTAGGTGAGGGGTAAACCGCCTTGGGCCGTCGAGACTGAGAGGAGAAGAGGGGAGGGGAAAGAAGGTGGGTGAGGGAAGAGGGGAAGGGTGTGTGTGTGGGGGGAAGGAGGGAAATCTGGGATGGTGGGAGAGAGAGAGAGAGAGAGAAGTGGATGTGGTAAAAGGGAAGGGAAAGGGAGGGGTGGTTAGAGTATGGGAGGGAGAAGGAATTGTAGGGAGAGGTGAGAGAGAGAGGAAAAAAGGGAGGGAAAAGAAGAGGAGAGGAGTGGGAGGGGGTATTCAAGGAAGGGTATAGTCCAACACACACACACACACGCACACACACACACACACACACACATGGTGGAATTATATAAAGGAAGAAATTAGACATTATGGCGCGAGAAGTAATACTGTTAATGGCGTCTCTGTTGTGATGATGAAGAAGCTTCCCTGTTAATGGCACTCCGTCCTGTTGTTACTGTTGCCTCTTAATGGTGGTCTACGTTCTCTGTTAACGGGGGTGAGAGGATATTTAAGCTCCTTGTTCTGTTTTTATTGGACCGTTGTTTCTGTTGATAGAGATCTTTAACCTTTTTTATCTTTTAAAGGGTTTTTGTAGTCCTCTCTCTCCGTTAACGGGTCTACTGTTAATGGCGCGTCTGTTGGATGGATGTCACCCCTTGTGCACCCCTTTAGGATTCAACGGTACTTCCTTGTTCTGTTAAAGGGCGATGTGTCTCATACCGTTAATATAAGGCTTTGGCATCACAATAAACTGTTAATTTGTTTCTGTATACACATATATAGACACACATACTTCATATACGTGTAAACTCATACAAATATACCATATAAACTTGAAATATATCATAAATTCTGCCAAAATCTCCCAAAACTCAGAAATTTGACGAAAATTTGAAAATTGTGTTGAAATTACAAGTGACGCAGAATAGCAGCACCTCGAAGGCCACCAGCTATTAGGAAAACCTACCTTATGAAAAGACGTCATAAGGGCGACTAACGCAGCACGTGGCGCAGGTGACACCACGTGGTCAGCGCACGCGCGTTAAGACCACTGAGTGACCAGTTAATATTTAAAGTATTTTTTTTACCGACTAAAGGTATTATATTTTTATTATATTTTAATTTTATTTAGTTTATTATGATGATTAGTGTTGTGTTTTGAGGTAGATAGTTAGTTAGTCTGTTTGTGTTGGTGTGGAAAATTGTTGAAGATTTTGGTAGTGGTGTGTGGCAACTGGTCCAGCCTCCCCACCCACGCATGTCTCTGGTCCATCAGTCGCCCCACGATGGACTAAAACGTGAGACAACGCTAATGAAGGCATGGAGGAGAGGGGGGTAGGGAAGGAGGGAGAGAGACGCATACGAAACAATAGGGAAAGAAGAATGAACGGAGGGAAAAAAAAGACAGAAAGAGAGGGAGAGAAAGAAGTGAGAGGTAATCCGTCCATAACTGTTACTCTTTTGTCTTGCGGATCCATTGTGTCCGTTCTTGGGATGAATCCGTCTATAATGAACACGGTTGAGAGCGTTCGTGTGAATCCTGCCGTCGGTAAATATTATCGTTTTCAACATTATTTTCGTTATTTTTTTTTTAATTTTAATATTAGTTCGTGTTATTATTTACCGAATTAATTAAAATATGAGTTGGTGTTATTTACGAAGCCAATTTTTATTTTTATTATTGTTATTTGTGAGATAATGTTATATAATTAGGATGTGGTTTATTAAAGTAAGGTATTGTATAATTTTCTTTGTTATTCATTACGTAATTTATTTAGCAATTTGTATGTTTTATATAATTATTCCTTATCTCGTTTGGTATAATTTTTGAGAGCTAGTGGGATAGTATGAGAGAGAGAGAGAGAGAGAGAGAGAGAGAGAGAGTATGGAATGAAAAGAAATAGTACAAAATAGAGTGAGTGTGAAATAGAGCGAGAGAGAGAGAGAGGATGGACTAAAGGTAATAGAGAGAGCGTGTGTGAAATACAGAGAGATAAAATGTTTCTGTGTGATGGAAACACCTGTGTGAAATATAACACACACACACACACACACACACACACCTCACACACACACACACACACACACACACACACACACACACACACACACCTCACACACACACACACACACACATACAACTGTTCAGAGATAAAAATACATTTCGATGACAACAACAAAAATCGGACGTGTGTGTGTGTGTGTGTGTGTGTGTGTCAGATTTGCATATTGACTCACATCACGACACTGCAGGGCGCTTGTTGTCATCCGCCCGACACAGCTGTTAGCGGCAGCAGCTGTGATGTGCTTGCGTGGTAATTGAACAGCCAGAGAACAGCGTGCGTCGGCCTGGTTAACACGCTGTGAATTCTGGGAGTGATAGTGTTGGTTTGATTACATGGTGTAGCTCTCTCTCTCTCTCTCTCTCTCTCTCTCTCTCTCTCTCTCTCCACATTTTCTTAATAAACAATAATTTACCGTTCGCGTGTTACTATCCACAAACCGGATACTGACCAGTGACCAGTGTTCGTACAAGACCTAAAATATTTTCAGCCTCCAGAAATTATTGCCGGGACAATCTCTCAATTAGATTATTATACCTGAGAAATACAGGTAACGTGTCCAGGTGTATAGTACAGGTACAGTGCTCAGAAATACTGGTTGCTTCTTTAGGTGTTGGAGTACAAGTAATTGGTACAGTTAACTTGTTCAGCAATACATGTAACAGGTCTAATTATGCTGTACAGGTAAGGTAGATTATTTCACGTGTTTAAAATATATTTATCTTATCCATTTAGAGTTAATTTAACTTATTTATACACCTGTTTATATAGCCTATTTATATACTAAGTTAATGTAGATTATTTATAAAGTGAGTTTATATGATTTGTTTATATAGGAGTTAGTTAATGTATATAACCTATTTATATCCTGAGTTAATGTAACCCGTATGTATAGTGTGTCTATATAAGCAATTTATATATAATGAGTTAATGGAATTATTTATTTACGGTTAATACTTTGGTTAATGATCTCACGGTGATAAATGGCTTGGTTAGGTTAATGAGGTTAATTATCAGGTTATTTTATGTTATTACGTGGGATTATGAGGCATTTTTATACTCTCTCTCTCTCTCTCTCTCTCTCTCTCTCTCTCTCTCTCTCTCTCTCTCTCACGCACACTTTCTCATACATTTCCATAAAAAGGGAAACGCAATGGGAGGAGGAGGAGGGATGAAAAGGGGGGTAGGGGGAGGGGAGGGGGGGGGAGAGGTCTATGTAAAGCTTAGAAGAGAGAGAAGAAAGGAAGAGGTGAGAAGAGGGAGGTAACATTATGGTTGGTTGGGGACGAAAAGGAAAGGTTTAGAGAGAGAGAGAGAGAGAGAGAGAGAGAGAGAGAGAGAGAGAGAAAACACAAACTACCTAGACATGGCCATATACTTCTTCCTTCTCTTCTTCCCTTTTCTCCTTCTCTTCCTCCTGTTCCTCATTCTCTTCTTGTTTATCATCTTATTCATCTTCTTCCTCCTCCTTCTCTTCCTCTTCCTCCTCCTTTTCTTCCTCTTCCTTCTCTTCTTCCTCCTCCGCTTCCTCCTTCACCTCCTCCTCTTCCTCTTCCTCCTCCTTTTCTTCCTCTTCCTTCTCTTCTTCCTCCTCCGCTTCCTCCTTCACCTCCTCCTCTTCGTCTTCCTCCTCCCTCTTTTCTTTATCTTCCACCTCTTCATCCTCCTCCTCCTTTTCTTCCTCTTCCTTCTCTTCCTCCTCCTCTTCCTCCTTCTCCTTCTCTTCCTCATTCCCTTCTTGTTTATCTTCATATTAATCTTCATCCTCCTCCTCCTCTTCCTCCTCTTCCTTCTCTTCCTCCTCCTCCCCTTCCTCCTCTTCTTCCTCCTCCTCTTCCGCCGTCACTGGCAGGTGTACGTAAAAAACTCCTGTAGGTGAGAAACAGTTCCCACGGTCTCACCTTGTACAGGGCAGCGGGCACAATACTGGTCCTTCTCTTTCACACAAAAATTTTTACCTGTTCCGTGGAAAAGCTGTCACCGTATTACCATCCCACCCCATCCCATTACCCAACCCATCTCTCCTACCCTAACCCACACCCCGGCCTACCCTACCCATACCCCACCCTACCCTACCCTACCAAACCTCATTCTCTTTTTGCCTGTTTTTCTTTCGTTCTCTTTATCCTTTTTTTCTCTCTTTCTATCATTTTCTTCCTTTTTATCCTTCTGTTTACCTCTCTCCCTACCCTACCCCCACTAACTCCACCTCCCAGCTTACCTCCCCCAACCCTACCCCAGCTCCCTCTACCCACCCCTATTCTCCCTACTTCTCCTCCTCCTCCTCTCGACGTTCTATGTGGGAAAATATGATGAAAGAGAATGATTGGGGGAAGAATGCAAGAGGGATTAGGTTTGGTCTATAAGTTTTTTGGGGGAAATATGGCGATTTTTTATTTTTTTCGTTTTGGTGTTCCTAAAGGGTATGGAGTTCCTTTAGTGTTTTGTGGCTGTTGTTGTTGTTGTTGTTGTTATTGTTGTTGGTGGTGGTGGTGTAGTGGTTGCTGTTGTTGTTGGTTATTGTTATTATTATTATTATTATTATTATTATTATTATTATTATTATTATTATTTTGTAATTATTATTGTTATTATTATTACTACTACTACTATTATTATTATCATTACTATTACTATTCTTATTATTACTATTATTATTATTATTATTATTATTATTATCATTATTATTATTATTATTATTATTATTATTATTATTATTATTATTATTATCAGAGTTAATTTGAGTTAAAATAGCGTTATATTTAAAGCCCTCGGATAATAAATAAAACTTAAATTTATATCACCTCCAGAAGTACAAAAAATATTCCGTTCAGTGACACATTGAGGATCTACGACAAAAAAGATGAATACTCTTCCCCAAATTTATCGTCACCTCTGATTTACCATTTTTGTAAGAAAGGGGATGATTTTTTTTTTATAATTTTCACGTTTTTATCGGCTCGTAGACCATATTTCTCACCGATCGATTTTTTTGGGGTTAACATTGCTGCTGTAAAACTGAATAAAACATTCCCCTGAGATCGTGTGATTGTCTCTCTCTCTCTCTCTCTCTCTCTCTCTCTCTCTCTCTCTCTCTCTCTCTCTCTCTCTCTCTCTCTCTCTCTCTCTCTCATAAATGCACACATGCACGCTCGCATATTCACACGTAAGCACTTATACACGCACTTACACACATGCATATCGCACGTAAGCGCACACACACACACACACACACACACACACACACACACACACACACACACATCAGCGGTGGTTGGCGAGGGTGTTGATGATAATAATAAAATGGATAAAAAAAATCCGAGTAAGGAAATAATCCTGGAGCCGTTGACGAAAGACTTTGTTGGTGTCGCAGTTTTTAGGGAAATTCTCAGGTTGGGGGGATAAGGGGGGAGGGGTTAGGGAAAGAGGGGGTAGGGAGAGAGTGAGGGGAAGGAGGGCTTTTAGTCGATTTGGTCTTCTCCTTTCCTCCTTGGTCCTCCTTTCTTCCCCTCCTCCCCCTCTTCCTCTCCCCCCTCTCTCCTTCTCTTCCCTCTTTCCTCCGTTACCCCACCTCTTCCCTTTTTCCTCCTATTCCCTCTTTCCTCCCTGTTACCCCTTCTCTTCCTCCTCTTCGTCCCTTCCTTCCTCTTCCCATTTTTATCATTACATCTACCTATGGGAAATCCGGAGTCTTGAAGGCGTGTGTGTGTGTGTGTGTGTGTGTGTGTGTGTGTGTGTGTGTGTGTGTGTGTGTGTGTGTGTGTTGTCAGGCCCACCGTTTAAGTAGCTATACCAAACATTTACCTTACTGTTGGCACACGGTTGTCAGGGCAGGTGTTGACAAGGTGTTGGCAGTGTGTGTTGTTAGTTACCTGTTGGCAGGAGGTCTTGTACCCTATTGGCTGTGTGGGTGGGCACGTGGTTGGGTAGTTAGAGGCTGATAGTGGATCCATTAAGACGTAGTTACACACGTACACACTCAGAGGTGGCATAGTTACATACAGAACACATACATACACAGGCGTAGGTATATTTACATACAGGTGTCGGAGTTACTTACACACATTTATACATACACACAGAAGCGTAGTCGCACACAGACATACACAGAGACGTACAGGTAGTAGTCACACACACACACACACACACACACACACACACACACACACACGGTTCCGGCTTCTGGTTTATTTGTGTAAGAAAGCCGGGTTTGCTGTAGTCTGTGTACACAATAAACGGCTCTACGGAACACACAATAAAGACGATTTGGTCTTAGGGGCACTAAGTGGTGTGTGTGTGTGTGTGTGTGTGTGTGTGTGTGTGTGTGTGTGTGTGTGTGGTACTGACCAAACTAAACCCTATACTGTGGTTAGGGTTGGTTAGGGTTGGTTAGGTTAGGTTAGGTTAGATTACTTAGTATATCCTGACAAAAAACATTAAGTTGCACACACACACACACACACACACACACACACACACACACACACACACACACACACCTGTCACTAACTAAGACATATTAACTATGTGACGTGTGCCCTTAGTAACACCTGTGTAATTAGGGAAGACTTAAGGTTATTGACACAGTGTTGGCAGGATGTTGCAAGACTGTAGGAAGGTGTTGGCAGGGTTTTGTAGGTTCCTAGCAAGGTGTTGGTAGTAGACTGTATTAAGATGTTGGTAGGCTGTTGGCAGGGTTTTGTGGGATTGTAATTAGGTGTTGGTAGGTTGTCAGGGAGGTTTAAGCTCTGGTGAGAAGTAGTTGGAAACGTGTTGGCAAATTAATAGTTGGAAGTTGTCAAGATTACATCAAGATTATGTTAGTAAATTATTATTATCACTATTGTTGTTGTTGTTACTACTACTACTCATTACCATATAACTGAGACTACTGCTACATTATCTACCAGGGGGTGAGGGGGATGGTGAGGGGTGGGGTGAGGGGGAGGTGCAAGATTTCGTGTCAGGGGTGTTGGCACTGTGTTGGCATATCATTGGCATCCGTGTGGCAGGTGTGTGTGACCAGCTGTTGGCAAACGCTTACCCCCGCTATTATTGTTCTGGCGGCTGTGTGTTCAAGGTTAGTCTGTCTGACAACATGACACTCTGTCTGACACCACTGACAACATAACACTCACAAAGACAGCTGTAATGCCTGACACCACTGACAACACAACACTACTGACACACAACAGACATTCAGACAGGCAGACAGACAGACCTTTATCATGGATAGTGGACTGATATTATGAAGATGATAATAATAATAATAATAATAATAATAATAATAATAATAATAATAATGAATATTTACTCGAATTACCAAATTTCGGGACATTCAAAATACCTGTATAAAACATATATAAAGGTAAAATGACTATAATTAAGATACGCTCATTAACAGGTGACCTCATTATGTCTCCCCCTTATAGTTAATTTGACCTTTGACCTTGTAAGATAGTTAATTGGTGTAAATATAATTAATCAGACCTGAACGTATTGGAACAAGGTGTAGAGGTGCCAAGTGTCTAATTAATTAGCCCGGAAGAGGAGGGACAATTAATTGTTATTTGTTTGTGAGAAGAAAGAAGGAGAAGAGGAAGAAATAGCGAGAGACAGAGAGAAGAGGCGAGGAAGAAGAAGCTGAAGAAAAATAGCAAGACAGAGAAGAGGGAAGAAGAAGAAATAGCAAGAGGCAGAGAAGAAGAAAGAAGAGGATGACAGGAAAGAAGAAGAAAGGAAGAAGAGGAATAGTAAAGGGAGAAGTAAAATAGCAAGAGACAGAGAGAAGAAGGAAAAAGAAGAAGAAGACAGAGAGAAGAAGAAAAGAGGAAATGAGAAAGAAGAAGAAATAGAAACATAAAGAAAAAGAAAATATGATAAAGGAACGAGAAAAAAAAAAGAAAAAGAAATACAATTCGGTTTCTCTTTGATACTTAAACATCTTACAGTTACTGCCAACACAACAATGGCGTCAGAACTACACTGAGACTCTACCCAACTCTCGTAGCCTCATTATAAGTGCAATGTGTATGTGTGTGTGTGTGTGTGCGCAGGTATCAAAGATGGCGTCAATATTGTCCCGAGACTGTAGGAGGTTCAAAGAGACGCTAGTAAACAAGCTAAGACAATAATGGTAGTAGTTAAATGTTCATAAATTACCCCGTACACGATGTTACCTGACTGTTATTAGTCTTGTAGATTGGTTTACTCCTTATGTTACTTTTTTACACGGAACATTTATATACCTTTTAAATCCTGAACGAAATAAAAATAAATATAAAACATTTATTATTTTCTTTAATGAAGGTTTGAGGAAATTTAATTTATTTTTGGTGTTAAAACTTTATTTATTTATTTTAAGTGAGATTATTTTTTTATTTTTTTTTTTTGGGAAAAGTCGCAAAATAATTAAAATGTGTGTATTATAATTTATTCGTGAATTATTTTTTTTTATTCTTTATTTTAATTTTAATTTTTAACTAAAAAATCTAGTGTGTGTGTGTGTGTGTGTGTGTGTGTGTGTGTGTGTGTGTGTGTGTGTGTGTGTGTGTGTGTGTGTGTGGACACTGTCAGCTCCGCCACTGTCGTCACTATTAGCGTATCTATCTGTCGGTCAACCCCATTTATCAGTCAAATTTGGTCTATCGATCAACCTATCTATCGGTGAATCAATTATTCTGTCTACCAATCGACTTGTCTATCATTCAATCTATCAACCTGTCTACCTGTCTACCAATAAACCTGTTAGTCAATTAATATATCAACTTATCAATTACCTTCAATCCATACCCAGGTAGATGAACCTTATTGGCTGAGGCAGGTGAGAGACCGGCCATGTTAGGAGGCGGGAGTGTCGAGGGAGAGAAGGGGGGGGGGGGTGAGGGAGAGAGGGAGGGGAGGAAGGCACTGTCCGCTGAGGTACCATTACACCTGATTTGCATATTGAAATAACTTTTGATTTTAAACTGTCCCTTCTGTTGGGGATTTGTGGTTCGTTGGGGTAAGCTGGGGGGAGACGGGTGTTTGTTTGAGGGTATGGTGGGGGTATGGGGGTGTGGGGGAGGTGGGGAAAGGGGTGAATAAGAGGGGAGAGTTGTGGGGGTGGTGAGTGAGGGTAGCTTGTCAATGGTGTGTGTGTGGTGGGAGGAGCCTTGATATTGAATATTCACAGAGACGCGCGCTGCCTCCCTCCCTCCCTCCCTCCCTGATCACTCACTACCTCTTACCTCTACCTCTACCTCTTCTTCTTCCTCTCCTTTTTTCCTTCTACCTCCCTCCTATTTCCCTCTTACTTACTCTTACCTCGTCTTCCTCCCTCTTACCTCCACCTCCTAACTACTCCTTATCTCTCTTAACTCCCTTCTCCTACCTCCTCTTACCTCCTCCTCCTCCTCTGGTGAGTTAAGGCTATTACCACAACCATTACTTCCACCATTATCACTACTACTACTACTACTACTACTACTACTACTACTACTACTACTACTACTACTACTACCACCACCATTTTCACTCTTTCTACCACTGCCAATACCACAATTACTGTCACCACTACCACTACTACCATTGCTATTATTATTACAATGGTCAGTGTTACTATTAATACCACAGCCATTATTACTTCTATTGCTTATACCACCATCACCCACACCACATCCTCCCCTCCCCCCCCCACCACACGCCATCACCACCACCTCCTCCCCCCCCACACCACCACACCCTTCACCACCACACTCCACCACCACCCCCTACCCCCACCACCACCACACGCCATCACCACCACCTCCTCCCCCCCACACCACCACACCCTTCACCACCACACTCCACCACCACACCCTCCCCCCACCACCACACCACCACACCCTCCCCCCACTACCACACCCCCCCACCACCAACACCAACACCGTAGTATTAAAATTAGACGACTCGAGGCGATACTACTTGGCACCATCTTCACCCTTACCTCTCCCCTCTCCCCCACCCCTCTCCCCCCTCTCGCCCAACTCTCACCCCTCTCACTGGTGCCCTAAGGTGTAGCCACAACATCTCGGTGCCTCAATGCCCTCCCCAGCCTCACACTAAACGTAAATTGGCATGAAATAAACACCTTTTTTTTTAAGCATTTTCTTCCCTCATTTGCATACTATATTTCAATGGGTATTTTTTGCTGTTGAAAATATCGCTCAGTCATGGTATTAATAAACTTCTTTCAGTGGTTCCTGGCACCTATCTTACCTTCCCCCCTTCCCCTTACCCTCCCCCTCCTCTCCTACCCCCTCCTCCACCCCCCTTAACCCCCATCTCTCCCTCCTACTTGGTATGCTGTTATTGGTGGTTCGTTTGCATATCCCCCCTTACCCCCTTCCCTTACCCCTCCATCCTCACCCCCTCCTCCTGAGAGCCTGTACGCCCCTCCCCCTTGCTTAACTCGGGGTATTGGAGAGTCATCCATTTTAGTTGAGTTTCCCCTCCCTCTTCTCCTTCATTTTCTTTACTCTCTTCCCCTTCTGGTTATTTTTTCTCTCTCTCTTATCTCTTGTCTTTGGTATTTATCTTTCTGCGTTCTTCATAGCTTTATTTATTCCCACCTTCTTCTCCACCACTCCCATTCCCTCCTCCCTATTCTCTCCAACTCTCCAACACCTCCCCCCCTTCCCCCCTCCCCCTTCCCCCCTCCCCCCTTTGACTGGAACAAAGTCGGGAATTTAATTTTAGCGATGGCCGTCACGCCGCTGTCCCAAGATATCGTGCTGGGGGGGGGGGGGGGGTGAGGGGAGAGGGTGTGAGGGAGAGAGAGTGAGAGAGTGAGAGGGAGGGAGAGTGAGAGAGTGAGAGGGAGGGAGAGTGAGAGAGTGTGAGGGAGGGAGGGAGAGTGAGAGAGTGTGAGGGAGGAAGTAATAATTACGATATCTGCCAACTTTTTTTTCCTATTGTGTGTTCCCTCAAGTACAGGTATCGTAAAAATTGTAAAGTCAAGTTGATAGTGTGTGTGTGTGTGTGTGTGTGTGTGTGTGTGTGTGTGTGTGCGTGCGTGCGTGTGTGTGTGTATTAGTTTCTGTGATCGTTGTTATTCCCACAACTATCGTATTTAAGTTGCTATTGTGTGTTGTAAAGGTATTGTTGTGTTATTGTAAATCGGTTTTTGTATTTATTATTATTATTATTATTATTATTATTATTATCATTATTATTATTATTATTATTATTATTATTATTATTATTATTATTATTATCATTATTATTATTATTATTATTATTATTATTATTATTATTATTATTATTATTATTATTATTATATGAGTCATGGCGCAGGTATGCCACCATATTTAATTTGGAATAAATTATAAGTGTACAGGAAAAATATATAAAACATTATAATTAATTATAGTGGCTGGTGCCAGGAGACGCTCCGATCACCTGTACACGCACACCTGTCGCACCTATTGCTAATTAGATGCAGGTAACCTCTTTAATCACACACACACACACACACACATGAGTCCTACCTGTCTGTCTATACCTTTCCACGTGTGTCTTTCCGAACACACCTGTGGGCCCACACTTTCAAACACACCTGTAGCACACGTGGCTGCTTGCCTCTCCAGCTTCTAGGTGTGTTTGTGTGTAGGTCTGTTTGTTTGTTGTTTGTTTTGTGGGATATATATATATGTGTGTATGTGTGTGTGTGTGTGTGTGTGTGTGTATGTGTGTGTGTGTATGTGTGTGTGTGTGTGTGTGTGTTTGTGTGTCTAGACGTGAGGACGAATCAGGGATTTCCCCTTTTCTTGCTTATTTGGCAAGTGTCTCTCTCTCTCTCTCTCTCTCTCTCTCTCTCTCTCTCTCTCTCTCTCTCTCTCTCTCTCTCTCTCTCTCTCTCTCTGTTATGAATTCTTCCCCTCCTTATTTTCACCAGACCCGAACACGACAAATCCACGTCCCTCGGAGGAACACCGTGCTATCCCACGCTTCCCCGCGAGGGTGAAAATTCTGCGAAATAACCCACCACTCTCGCCCTTCAACACCTCATTGATCGGTCCTCCCACCACACGCCTCATCTGGGCTAACTTGTCACAAGATCTCCGGTTCGATCCCCGGCGTACGCGACATCGGACGCTTCACGGTCTGGTAACTATCGCGTCGGATTAGAGCGATAGTGATCAAACAACCGATAAGTTAACGATGTTTTCAAGCAATGGTTTAGTGGTTAATGCTGGCGTGTGTGTGTGTGTGTGTGTGTGTGTGTGTGTGTGTGCGGATTATGAAGGCTTATGGGATTTTTAAACACACACACACACACACACACACACACACACACACACACACAATCACTTATTCACCATCAATTAAGGAACTCATCATCTTCACAACACAAACTATACCATATTAATGAAACAAATTAAATGATCTTTATTGTTATAACTTGTTTTTGTTAATAATTGACTGGTTATAACAACTTTTTCTTCAGCTACAGCAACATAGCTTTTATTAACTTGGTGTTGTTGTTCTTATTATTATTATTATTATTTTTATTATTATTATTATTATTATTATTATTATTATCATCATCATCATTATCATCATCATCATCATCATCATCATCATCATCATCGTCATCACAATGCTTCTTACTTGTACAAATTATATACCTACATATATATATACACATCCACTACATATGCAAGAAACATGTTAATTTTATACCTGTCCGTTTAATCTTACCTTTATCCGTCCGTCCGTCCGTCCGTCTGACCGCCCTACAGGTGTGTCAGCTGATTAAAAAAAGTCGAGTTAAGTATTAATATTCTGTGAATTTTTGTATTTATATTTTTGTATTATTTTATTTTTTTACATTTTTTATAGAAAATTTTAAAACTTTTATATAATTTAACAAGATTTTTATATTCAATTTAACACTTTATTTGTTGATGTTAAATATAGGTTGAATTTTAAGGCTATTTTCACACACACACACACACCTACCTGTAAAGCCATCATATGTTAATTAGACGCAATACAGGTAACTCACATATAACTAAGGTGGAGCTTAATTGAGGGAAGAGTTAGTGTAGGTTGATGTGAGGAGGAAGGTAGGAGGAAGAGGAGGGAGAGAAGGAAGGTGAGGAGGGAGGGAGAAGGAGGGAGAAGGAGTCAGTGAACAGGAAGATTGTATGATGAACACCACAATTGGTCCTTCAGGTAATTTTGAACAGGTAAGGTGAGGTAAGGAGGAAGAAGAGGAAAGGCAGAAAGACTTGGGAGGGGAGGGATAGATTGTGAAGAGGAAGTAGGGAGAGGGAAGGGAGGGAGGAAGGAGAGAAAATTGGGACGAGGAAAAAGGGAAAGGGGGTTGGGATGGTGGTGAGAAGAGAGAGAGGAAGGGAGGGAGGAAGGAAAGGGAGGGGTAAGGAGGGGAGAATAGAGGTGGGAAAGAGTGAAAAGAAGGAAGGAGAAGAGAGAGAGAGGGAGAGGGTAGGAAGAGAAGAGTGGGGGGGGGGGAGAGAATGAGAGAGGTAGAGAGTTAAATGAACTCATAACTCTTTACTGAACGGAAATGAACAACATACACTTCATGTACTTAGTGAGAGAGAGAGAGAGAGAGAGAGAGAGAGAGAGAGAGAGAGAGAGAGAGAGAGAGAGAGAGAGAGAGAGGTGGATGCAATTTAGTGGAAAAGGTAGATAAAATGATGAACTAATGTTGATGGAACAGGAGCAATACTAAAGGGAGGGATGGGTATGTGTGATGGGACAGGTGGAATGGAGGTAATCTATCTCTCTATTAATCTTTTTTTGTTTTTAATCTTTCTGTTCAGCTGTCTGTCTGTTCAGCTGTCTGTTCAGCTGTCTGTCTGTCTGTTCAGCTGTCTGTCTGTTTAAAAATCGAGGGTTATGAAACGGAACGGGGGTAAGGGGAGAGTGAAAAGGGGTGGGGGGAGGAGGAGAGGGGTGGGAGGGGGTAATATAGTGGCCTAGTGGAGTAATGGAGAGGGTCGACTCTCCTCCCTCCCACTCACTCTTCCCCACCCCTTCACTACCCCCCACCCCCTCTTGTTTAGTCATTCTCAGACCGAAGGAGTGAGTGCCAAGAATGGGTGCCAGGTAGTGCCCCCCCCCCCCACACACACACACATGATCCTTACTAGCCCCTAATTAAAGTGCCCCCCCCACCTCTTCCTCCCCTCTAGTTACCTGGCAATAGAGATGAGGGGGAGGGGGTGATATTATTAATAAGGCAGGTGAGGTGATCGACTCTCCTCCCCTCACCCCCCCCCCCGTGTAGTTAAGGAGGTGCTAAGTGATGCCTCTCTACCACCCCCCTCCTCTCACCCGCCCCACATACCCCCCCTCACCTGTCTAGCCACCCACTCACCCCCCACTCCCTCACCATCTTGACTACCTACCTTCTTCACCCTCCTTGCCGCCCCTCATCCCCCCCCCCCCATACATTTGCTCGGGGGGGGGGGGGGTGTGATTATCTTCTTGCTTCTTGGTATAAATAAAAGCCTCATTAAGGAACTCTTTATCCGTAAGACCCCGCTTGGCTGACACTCCTGGGAGGGGGGTGAGGGGGAGGGGGTGTAATGGGGGAGGTGTGGAGATGAAGGTTGGTGGGTGAGGGGGGGGAGGTGAGGAAGTGGATGGAGTGGTGGGGTGAGGGTGATGGTAGTGGGTAAGGAAGGGGTAGGGGAACGGGGTGAGGGGGAGGGTAATGGGTGGGAGGGAGATGAGGGAGAGGCAGTGATGGAGGTAAGGTGAGGGGGTGAGGAAGTAAGGGGTAGGGGGGTGAGAGAGAGAGAGAGAGAGAGAGAGAGAGAGAGAGAGAGAGAGAGAGAGAGAGAGAGAGAGAGAGAGAGAGAGAGAGGAAGTGAGAGAGAAACGAGGAGAGTATAAGGGTATTGGAATGTTGGTGGGGGGAGAGGGAAGTAAGGAGAAAATGAGATAAATGGTGAGAGGGAAGAAGAGGGGAAATAGAAGGATGGAAACCACTTAACCAGGTAGGGTGACGAGGAGAAAGAGAGGGGAAGGAGGATTAGAGGGGAGAGAAAGGGTAGAAGGAAAGGAAGAGGCGGAATGGAAGGAAAAAGGAGGAAAGAAAGTGGGAAAAGGGAGGGAGAGGAAGAGGGGAGAGAAGGAGGATGCAGACCATTGGCTGAGTTAACCAGGTAGGGTGACAGGTGGAGTCGAGGACCAGGTGAGGTAATTAATGGAAAGGAGGTTACCTGACGCACAGCTGAGGGGAGTGAGGGATGGGGGGAGGGTAAGGGGAGATGGAAGGGAGAAGTAGAGGAGGGATGGGTAGGGAGGACTGAGGAGAGTGACGGGAGAGAGAGATGGGGAGGGTAAGGGGAGATGGAAGAGGGAAGACACAGTAACATAGCAAGATTAAAAGCAAACACAACAACAACAACAACAACAATAACAGGGTGTCCAAGCTCATTGTCAACAACAACACGGTCTTTGCAACATAATTCAGGAGCACTTATTGGGTTACCACTCCTCCTCCTCCTCCTCCTCCTCCTCCTCCACGCCACCAGTACCTCCAAGGCTACTAGATCCCGGTACTGGAAGACTAATGGCCCCCCTACCCCCTACCGGTAACCTCCAGTGTCAAAACCCCCGGTATCCTCTCCCCCTCCCCCCCTTCCCCCCCCCCTCCTAAATTTTACGAGGCCGGGAAGTCGAGTCGCGGAATTTTCATGATTATCCTCCACACATTAAAGCCTAATAAAGGTAGACCCAGGTGTGTGTGTGTGTGTGTGTGTGTGTGTGTGTGTGTGTAAGGGGGAATGAATGGTGGCCGACTACCTCCTCCTCCTCCTCCTCCTCCTCCTCCTCCTCCTCCTTCTTCCTTTCTTCCTCAAGGTAGTGTAGTTGGGCCCACCCCATTTCCCTATTTCACCTATTAAACATTTTTTCGGGGAATTTCATAGTTCTTCCTCAAGTAGGGGGGGGGGGCCAAGAACCCCCCCCCCCCCTCTCTCTCCCTGGGCTCTCTCACCGTAGTTCTGTTGCACCTCACTCCTGCTGTTGCTCTAGATACGAGTCATGTAATCATTGTGAGCACGGCCAGTCAATACACACACACACACACACACACACACACACACACACACACACTAACTTACTAACTAACTATACACACGTGGACACATTTCTCTCTCTCTCTCTCTCTCTCTCTCTCTCTCTCTCTCTCTCTCTCTTGTCCGTCTCGTGTTTGTCATTATTTTTAACCTGTTTTCCAATTTACTCTTCCGTTTTTTTTGTGTTATTCTAGTGTTTTTTTCTCGTGTTTTTATTTAGTCTTATCAATAAACTCTGGCTTCATATATTTAAAACACTATTTTTTTTTATTTTAGTGTTTACAAATTTATTCCTATTTTCTGTATTTTTATTTATTTATTTATTTATTTATTCACCAGTCTATTTATTTTATTTATTTCCATCTATTCCCTTTCCTTACCTATTTATTCATTCGTATATTCATCTTTATTTATTTTTTAGTAATTCTTTCATTTCTCCATTCTTCTTTAGTCATTTCCTTGTTCTCTTCATCATCATCATAATAAAGAAGTGTGATTTCAATTATGTGTTTCCTAGTGTTGTTTAGATGTCAGAATAACAACAGCTGGTCACCGTAGAGGGGGTCAGTCATCAGTTGCCAGGTCTATATAATATAATGGTTGCCCCCCGTGTAACGAGGGTGGCCGGCACAAGGGCCACCTAGGCGTGAATTTGTTTAAGGTGTAGAAGGAATAGTCCGAGAAGACCGGACAACTCGCCAACTGCACTGGCTAACCATTACCCTGGAACACGATCTGCAAACCGATTAACATCCAGGTTCCCAATTACTGCTGGGTAGACGGAGGCAAATGGCTTAAAGAATGCTGACCATGACAAAATCTACACACGCACACGCACACGCACACACACACACACACACACACACACACACAGAAACATGCAGTTGCACATTTACACACATAAATCTCTCTCTCTCTCTCTCTCTCTCTCTCTCTCTATCACAACTTACTGTTAACCATAAAACAACCTGTGTATGTATATTTTAGCGTTCCTGCCCAGCCAACACTTCATCACCCACACAATCTCATGACAGTTAAGCAACAACCAGGCAGTTAAAGTTTATTAGGTAGTTAAGAACATTACCGTACGTGAAATTGTTGACAGCGATGGATCTACCTGATGTGTATCTTGGGGGCGGAAGTTGTGTGTGTGTGTGTGTGTGTTGTGAAGTGATTAATAGATAGATAGATAAGCAGGTGTAAAATCATTGATAGATAGACAGGTAGGTTACGTGTCTCAGGTGTATTAATTGCTGTGTGTCTCTCTCACAGGTGATGATGAGCGCCGCTGAGGGTGTGAGTCGCGCCCTGGCTGGGGGAGGTCAACAGCCCCCACTCATGACCCCCCCGGCCGTCACCCCACCCCGCCCTGGACCCCCCTCGCCCCCCTTCCCTAGTCCCCCCTCTTCTACCTTCCCCCCCTTCGCCAGTCCCTTCAGTGTGGCGAGCATGATCCCCAGTGGGCGTGGGCTGACTGTGAGATCCGTCGCCCCTCACCACCACGCCCACGCTGATTCATCCTCCTCCTCTTCTTCCCCTCCTCCCCCGCCCGCGCCGTCCATGGATATGGTGGAGTTGGGCCGCCCACACGAGCCTGTGGAGGATTGGGCAGCGGAGATCACGCGGGTGGAGACCAACAGAGCAACACCCCAGCAGGAGAAGACCCAGGAGCAGGGGGACAACACCCTCCGCCAGAGCCCCCTGGATGATGACCCCCCAGGAGGAGTACCTGGGGGCGTCAGCAGCAGCACCGCCCCCCTCCTTCACCACCTCCAACCCCAGCAGGAGGGAGAGAGGAACTGCTTCCCTCCCTCTACCACCACCACCACCACCACCACCACCACCACCACCATCTTCCCGGAGGTGCTCAAGAGGAACACCTTCGACAGCCTGCTGGAGTTTAGCGGTGCGGGGGAGAGACGGAACTCTGGCTTCGGTGGAGGAGGTTTTGGTATGGGTATGGGCGTGGGTGGCGGGGGCGCGGGACTGTGGCAGCGTGGGCTGGAGGGGTTGTCATCCGAGAGGTGCCGGGCGTGGGCGCGGTACCTGGCCCACCTGGCGCCCACACACTCCCCCCCGCCCGAGCCACACCTCCACCCCCTGGCCAAGGACCGCCCCAGACCCTTCCCCACCCACCACGTCGCCATCACGCCTAACATCACGCCCACCACCACGCCCACAACCTCCCCGGAAACACCCAGCCCTCACGCCCACGACGACGGAGGTGGAAGCAGCCCGCGCCCCACCCACCCACCCACCTGGGCCAAGCGCCGCCCCTCCTTCGGCTGTGACTCCCACACCCACAAGCTGCTGAGGATGGAGAGTGGGCCGGGCGGGACGGGCGTGCTGGGGGACCTGGGGCTGGACCTAAGCTTCAGGGGACACCAGGACGTCTTCACACACCGCCTCCCTGCAGCGCCTCCTCCAGGTAAATTCTTAACCTCTTCAGTACGATGATTTAAACCATTGAGCACGATGACTTAACCCCTTGAGCACGATGACTTAACCCCTTGAATACGATGTCTTTACCCCTTGAGTACGATGACTTAACCCCTT
>CAUDMG010002176.1:340000-392500 GCA_958450375.1 Homarus gammarus | reverse complement strand
CCTCTCTTAACCTTTCTTTTTTACATTTCATCTTTCTCCGCTTTATTCGGTCTTCCTTTCACTCTTCCATACTTTCCCACTACCCTTCCATCACCCTACCATACCCCTCCCATAAGAAACCCCTCCTCCATCACCCTCTCATTACCCTTCCATATAAGACATTCTTGCTCCCATCATCTTCCCTCCCATAAGACCTTCCTTCCGCCTTCCCATCACCTTCCCATCTTCCCATCACCTTCCCATTATGTATATCTATCTGGTCACAATATTCCAGACCCTTGGCTCCTGTCGGAAGTGAATCTGTCACACACACCTCTCTCTCTCTCTCTCTCTCTCTCCCTGTATTCAAATAACACGGAAAGGAAATGAGAATGGCGGCGTTGGATGAGACGAGGATGTGTGTGTGTGTGTGTGTGTGTGTGTGTGTGTGTGTGTGCTTTCCTTTCTTTCTCCTCCCTTCTCCTCCACTCCTCTTCTCCCCTTTTCTCCCCTCCTTTTCCTCTCCTCTCCTTTCCTCTTCTTCTCCTCTCCTCTCTTGTGCCTCTTCCATCTACTCTCTCTTTTCTTCTCCTTCCTCTCCCCCTCTCCTCTTCTCCTCTTCCTCTTCTTCTCCCCTCCTCTCCTCCTCCCCCTCACCCCCTCCACCACTTCCTGTTACATCAGCGACTTTTGGTAAATACATTTCCAGCCCAATCTTCTCCTACTTCTGTCTTCTTCTTCCTCCATTCTTCTCTTCTCCTCTTCTGCCTTCCTTCCTTCTCTTCTCTTCTCTTTTCATCTCTTCTCTTCCTTGTGCCTTCTTTCTCCTTCTCTTTTCATCTCTTCTTCTCTCCTCTTCTTTTCATTTCTCTTGTCTTTATGCTTTCTTCTTGCCTTCTTTTCTCCTCCTTCCACCTTTTCTCCTCTCTTTCCCTTCCCACGACTTTCGCCCACCTCTCCCTTCGTCTTCCCCTTTACCTCCTTCATCCCCCCTCCCCTCTCTTCCCTTTCCTCCACCTCCTCCACCCCTCTACACCCCCCTGCCCATTCTCCACCTGCACCCCCCTCCTCCACCCCCTCTCCCCCACCCCCACAACCCCCCCACCCCGCCCCTACTACTGACTCTGCATTAATATCCCCTTACACCGTCCGGGAACAGGTCATTCCCATTCCAATATTCCGACTCGGAGCTGGAATGGCTAGACGCTGTCAGCTCATTCGGAATAATGCGATACATAACGCGGATAGTCGCGCCATTTTCATAAGACCTCGGACCATGTTGGATATCTTCGTGTGAGGGGAGAGACGGCTTCTTTTTCTTTCTTTTTTTACCTTTTTTCTTGGAATTTTGGATTTTTTTGGGCGGGAATTCCGGGTGGGGCAGTTTTGGCGGGAACACTGGGTGGGGGGGGGGGGTTAGTTTTAGTGGGAATTTTTGACTGTTTTGACATGAACTCCAGAGGGACTTTTAGCGGGAAATTCCGGCCAGTTCCGGTGAAAATATGTTGTTTGGGCCGGAAGTCAGCGGGAGGGAGAGGGGGGGATAGTTTGGACAGGAACTACAGGGGCAGTTTTGACGCGAGCCTATACCCATTTTGGCGCGAAATTTCAGGGTTGGGGAAGACATTTTTTGGCGGGAAACTTAACCATTTTCGCGGGAAATTCCACGCACCTTTTTTTGTCGGGAAATTCTTGGCAGTTTGAGCGGGAAATATTGTTGTGGCTTCTGGAAACTCGACAGATGAGAATATGTATTGTGTGTTGTTGGTGTTTATGGCTGGTGGTGGGATCTTGTTGTGTGGCGAGGCGGGCAGATACATGTGTAAAAACTGCCTTGGGGGGAGGGGTGAGGGAGGGGAGGAGAGAGACAGGGAGACACAGAGTTGAGAGGTTGATGAAGGAAGGAGGAAGAAAGGAGAGGGAGACGGAAGAAGGAACAGAGGGACGGAGGGAGGAAGGGGAGGGGTTGAAGGAAGGAAGGAAGATGAATTATTGTAGCACGGATGTTTGTGTCCTACAGTAACATCTAAATAGCCTCCTCATCTTCCTCCTCCTCCTCCTCCTCCTCCTCCTCCTCCTCATCATCATCATCATCATCATCATCCTCTTCCTCTTTATCGTGTATTGGATCATTAACCTCGGGTCGCGCCCCCTTTTTCATCCTTATTGTCTTCCTTCTTATTCACCCTTTCCTTCCTCTTTTTCTGCCTCCTCTTAGTCTGATTCCTTCTTCCATCAGATTATACTTTATTTCATCTTTATTCTTTTATTTTTTTCTATTTTTGTTTTGCCATTATATCATTTTTTTTTCTCTCTCTCTCTCTCTCTCTCTCTCTCTCTCTCTCTCTCTCTCTCTCTCTCTCTCTCTCTCTCTCTCTCTCACCCACAGCCCTCCGTCAGCCTGTCAGCCCTCCCTCAAGTCTGTCAGCCCACTCTCAAGCCTGTCAGCCCTCCCTCAATCCTGTCAGCCCTTCCCTCAAGCCTGCCAGCCCTCCCCAAGCTTGTCAGCCCACTCTCAAGCCTGTCAGCCCTCCCTCAATCCTGTCAGGCCTTCCCTCAAGCCTGTCAGCCCTCCCCAAGCCTGTCAGCCCTCCCCAAGCCTGTCAGCCCACTCTCAAGCCTGTCAGCCCTCCCCAAGCCTGTCAGCCCACTCTCAAGCCTGTCAGCCCTCCCTCAATCCTGTCAGGCCTTCCCTCAAGCCTGTCAGCCCTCCCCAAGCCTGTCAGCCCACTCTCAAGCCTGTCAGCCCTCCCCAAGCCTGTCAGCCCACTCTCAAGCCTGTCAGCCCTCCCTCAATCCTGTCAGGCCTTCCCTCAAGCCTGTCAGCCCTCCCCAAGCCTGTCAGCCCACTCTCAAGCCTGTCAGCCCTCCCCAAGCCTGTCAGCCCACTCTCAAGCCTGTCAGCCCTCCCTCAATCCTGTCAGCCCTTCCCCCAAGCCTGCCATCTCACCCACAGCCCACCCTTCAGCCCATAGTGTCAGCGAGTTTTGATGTTTTGTAAATGAATCAGTCCATTGTCAGGCAATTGATGTAAATTGTTGATGTGATGCTGTTATTTAGCTTCCTCGAGGACACCTAAAATGGCGGCTTTTATCTCCTTCTATAATACTTCTTCTTGTCTTTGTTACTTCTTATTTTTATTCAATTTATTAATTTTTATTGGGTTCATATGGGTCTTTTTTTTCTTTCACCTCCTCCTCCTCCTCCTCATCCTTCTTCTTCTTCTTCTTTCACCTCCCTTTTCCTCCTCCTACTTCTCTTCCTCCTCCTCCTTCCTTCTTCTCCTCCTCATCCTCCCCCCTTCCTATTAACCACCACAAAATTACTAACCGTCACCGAATTTCTATTATTATTTTCTTCTCTATTCTCTGTGGAAGCTCTTTAATTCTCCAACCAATCAGCAGTCTTCCCTCTTATCCACTAGCTGTCATCCTGCTGAAGGTCTTACAGCCGCTGAAAGAGCCTCAAGTCCTGTAATGAATTAGAAACCCTTACAGCCACAGGTTTATTATATGTTGTTTTAAAGTCTAACATCTTTAGAGAACATAAAGACCGGAGGGAAATTTAGAGAACTGAAACCAGAGAACATTTTGAGATACTGAAACCGGGGGAAAATTCAAAGGGCTGAAAACAGAGACAAATCTTTCAGAAAAAAAATCAGTCTTTTGTAGATTGAAAAACGACAGAACTATTCCAGTCAGACCCTCTTGCGTCAGGCCTTCCAGTCCAGGAGGTGTGTTGGGTGTTCCAGGTCTTCCAGTCCAGGAGGTGTGTTGGGTGTTCCAGGTCTTCCAGTCCAGGAGGTGTGTTGGGTGTTCCAGGTCTTCCAATCAGGGAGGTGTATTGGGTGTTCCAGGTCTTCCAGTCCAGGAGATGTATTGGGTGTTCCAGGTCTTCCAGTCATGGAGGTGTGTTGGGTGTTCCAGGTCTTCCAGTCCAGGAGATGTGTTGGGTGTTCCAGGTCTTCCAGTCCAGGAGATGTGTTGGGTGTTCCAGGTCGTCCAGTCAGGAGGTGTGTTGGGTGTTCCAGCTGAGTCTGCGGCAATCCTTGTATAGAGGCGTCCAGTTTCCAGACCAATCACAAGTCCTCGGTATTTCACATAAAGAAATGTTCCAGCTGCCGAAGACTTTTCCAAACACTATCACATTATCTGGTAAAGAAGGAATATATTTCATCTGCTGAAGAGTTTCTCGTCTTCAAAACAAGTATTCCATTTATTGAAGAAATTTCCAAACGCTCAAAAATAAATTAATAGTAAACAATATCTCGAGCCAGTAACAAACTCTCAGTCTTCAAAAACAAAGACAAAAATAAAAGACCAATAAATAAAAACAAAGGAGATGATCCAGCCACTGTGGAACACCCTCCATCCACCCCCAACCTCCCTCATCCCGGGTCTTCCAGTCCAGGAGGTATGTTGCGTCTTCCAGCTGAGTCTGCGGCGACCGCTGTCCAGAGGCGTCCAGTTTCCAGGCGGCTGGAAAGAGGGAGGAGGGTCGAGGCACGGGTCACCTGCCACCAGACACCTTCACCTCACAGGGGGGAAAGGGGGGGGGGGGTAAGGGGGATATTGTCACCTGAATAAGAACGCTCAAGGATGGAAAAGTCGAGAGCGTCCAGGAGAGACTGGAAGCCACACTCCTTGATGGCCGACCTCTGGAAGCTCCTCTGGTATGTGTGTGTGTGTGTGTGTGTGGTCGTCTGGTCGTCTGGTCACTTGTGCAATTTTACTCAATCTTTTTTTTTCTATTTGTTGCTGTACTTAATCTATATTTGTATTTATTTTGGGGTTCTTAGTTTTCTCTTATTTTATTATTATTATTATTATTATTATTATTATTATTATTATTATTATTATTATATTTTGAACCGAACTTGTTGGTTTCAATGGTATACACAGAAACCACTTATAAATTACGTAAACAAATACAGGTATAATACAAATCCAGGTACAAATACAGATCCAGCTACAAATAGGTACAGGTATAGGTACAACTAGTTACCTGTACAAATTTCAGTTGATACAGCCTCTCATTCGCCTTCATAATGTAACTGTATTTAAGAGTTTACAAGCAAGAATTTATACAAGGTGTAAGTGAGTTTTTTTACAATAATTTTCGTAATTGATTATGGATATTTATTTTAATTATTATCTCACCTGGTGAATAGTTAATTAACACGAACGAAAAGACATTTTTTTTGTCATAAGTAATCACAGGGATTTTTAATTACATCGCATTCCTGGTAATTAATTAACTAACACTTCAATGACTGAGACCACAGACCACTTGAGACCATGAGGAGACGGGACAACACACCGACTGATATTCCAGACCAAATGGGACCACAGACAAAGACCATAAGTAGACTATTTTACTCCACAGACTAACTCAGAGCACAGACCAAGACGACAGACTTGCTGAGACCAACAGACACCATCGCAGACCAACTCTCTCTCTCTCTCTCTCTCTCTCTCTCTCTCTCTCTCTCTCTCTCTCTCTCTCTCTCTCTCTCTCTTCTTGTTGTGTTCTCGTTGTCTCCTTCATTCCACCATTTGTCTTCTCTGCCTTTATACTGCTTCTTTCTCTTTATCCTCCTTCTCTTTCTTTATTCTTCTTCTCTCTCTTAACCCCTGTGTACTCCCTCTGCCCTCCCCCTACCTCTCTTGACCCCTTTGTACCCTTTCCCCCTCCCCCTAAACCCCTTTGCCCTCCCACTCACCCCCTTGCCCTCCCTCTTTACCACGCCTTGATCTCTTATTCTCGCCAACAGACCAAAGGGGCCCTGGTTCGATGCCCCCTTTGGGATGTCAGTCAATGGAGTCTCACTAATTCTTTCATCTGTTTAGCATTTTAAGTTGGTGTATCTCCTCCCACTCTTCCCTCTCCCCCCCCCCCTCTCTTCCCTCTTCTCCCACTCCTCACTCTCTTCTCTCTCCTCCTTCTTTTACCTCTCCTGTTGTTTGTTGATGTTGTTCTTGTTCTCTCCTGACCCCTTACCCTAACTATAGACTAAATGGGGGGGAGGGGGGAAGGAGTGTGGGAGAAGGGGAAGGTGTTTGAGGGAAGGGGAGGAGGGGAAGGTGTGTGGGGGGGAGGGGGGCAAGGGGTCGTGTGTGAGGGGAAGGGAGAGGGAGGAAAGGGGTCGTATGTGAAGGGAGGGGGAGGGGGGAAGGGGTCGTGTGTGAGGGGAGGGGGGCAAGGGGTCGTGTGTGAGGGGAGGGGGGGGAAGGGGTCGTGTGTGCATTATAGTGAAGACACATGAGACGCTAGGTCCTGTCTTCCACGTGTCCAGCCATTCTCACCACGCCTTGTCGACCTGCCGGATCACGCAGTGGGGGGGGGGGGGGAGAAGGAGGAGGGGGAAGAGGAGGGTAGGGGGTGGGAAGAAGATAGTATCCCAACATTATTATTATTTGTGGTAAGGGGGGAGGGGGGCTTGGAGAGGAGTGGAGGACAGGGGGGGGGAGGGGGTGTTGGAGGGAAAGAAGCATGGTTGTTTGTGTCACACCCTGTCCCCCCCTCCTCTCTCTTCCTTGTTTGCTACGTCTTCTTCTTGCCACGCCCCCTCCCCCCTACCTTGCCACGCCTCCCTAGGGTAGCACAAGGTCATGAAGCAAACTGTATTGACGCCATTTAAGTCAAAAGGATGAGGCGCCATATTCGTCTTCCTCTGCTTACCTGTGAAACTTTTTAGAACACCTGTGTGGTGGTGGTGGTGGGGGTAGTGAGGATTGTGGTGGTAGTGGTTGTGAGGGAAGGGTCACTTAGGTAGAGGGGAAAAGGGGGGTCAAGAGAGAAGGAAGGAGGAAGAAAGGGTGGTAGAAGAAGAGGAAAGAGAGGAAGGGTTAGAGAGAAACCGATAGGAAAGAGGAATCACATTAAATGAATGGGTAAGAGGGAACGAGAGAGAGAAAGAAAAAGAAGGGAGGGGGAGTGACAGGAAGGGAGAGAGTTTAAAGAAAGATGAAGGACAGACAGAAAGACGGACGGAGAAGGGAAAGAAAGATACAGAGAGAGAGAGAGAGAGAGAGAGAGAGAGAGAGAGAGAGAGAGAGAGAGAGAGAGGTGGGTGATGGTGAAGCAGTTACCAGGGTGATGGTTATTACACGATTCCAGGAGCAACTTCGTCGTCGCCTTTCGCAGGATTTATTGTGAGTGTCTGGAATTTGTCTTGAGGTGGGCGTCATGTGCTTGGGGACGACTTGAAGTGGGCGTCATGTGCTTGGGGACGACTTGACGTGGGCGTCATGTGCTTGGGGACGACTTGAAGTGGGCGTCATGTGCGTGGGGACGACTTGAAGTGGGCGTCATGTGCTTGGGAACGACTTGAATTGGGCGTCAAGTGTTTGGGAGGAACACTATGGGACCTTAACTACACTGGATCCATCTTGAAGGTGTTCAAAGGAAGACCCAGGAACCATCTACACAACCAGCGGGGATCAGACCACGAGTGAGGTCTTCCCCCGGGGCTTATGGAGGGGAACGAGTAAGTCTTAGTGGTATAACCTTCAAGTAAGACTGAAGCTGTTTTGATAATCATCCTTGCGGCCTTTTGGGAAGACTGAGGTATGTTTGGTATCATCCACACTGGTGTTTGGTTAGACTCGGTGCTGTTAGACTCATCCTAAGACTATCATGAGGACACTTTAGGACTCCCGTCAGTAGGGTGTCCTTAAAGTCTAATACAAGTCTGTCTTTAAAGGTCTGGATGTAAGGATGTTGGAGGAGGAGGTTATGGGGAATGAGACGTATTGTGGACTGACTTGATGAAGAACATAGTGAACACAGTGTAGGAGAACATAGTGAACAGTGTAGGAGAACATAGTGAACAGTGTAGGAGAACATAGTGAACAGTGTAGGAGAACAGAGTGAACAGTGTAGGAGAAGAACATAGTGAACAGAGCCTCAGAGTACTGGATATCTTGAATGTTAGTAAGTGTTGCTGTACCGGGTCTTTGAGGTCTGGATAAACAACTACTGAAGGTGAAGGTGTGAGGTAGACGAGGGCGGGAGTGGCCTGGGGTGGTGGTGGGTGTAGAGGGGGGGGGGGAGGACTTAGGGCCAGCTCGCCTCTGGTTCATCAGTGGCGGACAAAGGCAGTTGCCGCCAATTTTACATTCTGGAAGTGGCCGCCTTTAGACGAGTGTCCAGGTCAGTCCAGGGCGAGAGGTGCTGGACGCCGCCTCCAAATGTCCTTACACAAAAATTTTCCTCTGTCATCTTTTTCTTCCCCTGATTTTTGGATTTCTAAAACGACCGTCTGATTTTTCCAATATTGCGTCCTTAACTCCCTGCTGAAGGTGAGAGAGAGAGAAAGAAGCCCAAGTCAAGACCCTTAATGTCTGGCCAGGGAACCGAACACGTTCCAGAATTTCCAGGCGAGCAGTTCATTCGCGGCTGGAACAAAAGACACCATCTTCCAGGACCGGCTCCCAGTCTTAATTAATGGCCGCTTGATTATGATGTGGAGCCATTAAAATACTCGCCATTTGAGGGAAAAATGTCAAATAGAAGCCGGAAAAAGACCTTTGTGGAGTCTTTTAAGGTAGTTGGGAGGGAAGAGATGCCGCTGCTGCCTCCTCCTCCTCCTCCTTGTGTTTCAGAAGATGAAATATTGACTACCAACGTGAAGGTGAAAATAATATATATATTTCTCTCTCTCTCTCTCTCTCTCTCTCTCTCTCTCTCTTCTTGTTGCTCTATTATGAGATCTTATATTCCTGTCCAGCTTTTTTTTACCCCGTGTTTTTTTTCCTGTGTAGTTTTTTTTTACGTGGGTTTTGTGGTTTTGTTTTCGTAACTATTTTGAGGGTGATTTTTTTTCTTTTCTTTTTTCAGGTGATTTTTTTGTCATTTTTTCTCGTTATTTTTGTTCGTGAATAATTTTTCGTAATTTTTTTCCGTGATTTCGGTGATTTTTCTTTCGTGTTTTGTATTGGTGTTTTGTTCTTACGTGTGTTTACTGTGAAAAACAAAATAACATATA
The DNA here is from genome assembly GCA_958450375.1 of Homarus gammarus. Taxonomy (NCBI): domain Eukaryota; kingdom Metazoa; phylum Arthropoda; class Malacostraca; order Decapoda; family Nephropidae; genus Homarus; species Homarus gammarus. The sequence continues at coordinate 383,532 of CAUDMG010002176.1, read as the reverse complement.
GCTATATAAGTTACAGTTGGATATTACAGTTGAACAATCAGGTAACTTAGTGATAGTTGAGGTGTTAAGAGTAATTAACCTCTCTCTCTCTCTCTCTCTCTCTCTCTCTCTCTCTCTCTCTCTCTCTCTCTCTCTCTCTCTCTCTCTCTCTCATCCTTTATACAAATTTTCGACATCTCACTTCTCTCCTCTCCTCTCTTCTTCTCCTCTACTGCTATACCATGGACAGTTATCTTATTGCCCCTCCTTTATTCCCCTTCCGCCATCTACCTTTCACCTGTTCAGTCTGTAAATAAGGTAAATTAGGGGGGGGGGGGGGTCGAGAGCGGGTCGTCCGGAGGGGAGGGCAGCGAGGGTCGTTGAGTCTCACTTCAAATTAGATTTCATCAAGTTTGCAAGACACCTCTCTCTCTCTCTCTCTCTCTCTCTCTCTCTCTCTCTCTCTCTCTCTCTCTGCTTCCATATGTCCTCTTTTATCTCTTCCTTCTTACTTCCTCCTCCTTCCTCTCTTTCTTCTTCCCGTTTTCTACTCTTCTCCATGTCTTCTTGTCTTCCCTATGTGGTGGTGATAGGAGACGTGGGGTGTGGTAGAAGGCTTGGTGGTAGTGGAAGGAGGCGTGAGGATAGTGATAGGGGGCGTGGTGGGGGTAATAAGAGGCGTGGTGGTAGTGATAGGAGGCGTGGTAGGGGTGGTAGGAGGCGTGGGAGTGGAGGCGGTCGCGGCGTCCCCAGGGAGGGCGTGGGTAAGTACATACTTGTGTTGCAATAAGGCGGAGCAGGAGACCGTCAGCGGGTCGGGTTCCTCTAGCCACCCGACTCCTCCCGAATACCCGACCACCACTACACCTGAATACCCGACATACCCGACTACTCAAACCACACCTTGCTAAGCACCCGACCATCCGACCTTCACACCTGTCTAGCTACCCAACTACTACTGCTTACCTCTATAACACCTGTAGAATGTCGTAAGTCAATCAATCAATCAAGGTGTTGTCCTGACGTCTGAGGGTTGGCGACCACAGCCCTCTACTACAATCGTTTTAGTACCTGATGTACACTGTGTCCTTTATACGTTTCTTCTTCTTCTTCTTCAATTCTCATTTCATTACCGTCTATTTCTTCTTTGTTTTCTTTATTCATATTTTAGTATTTTTTCTTTTTTCTTTTTCATTTTCTTTCATATTTACGTTTTTTCTTCATTCTCTTTTTTCTTAATTTTTCCCTCTATTCAACTTTCTCTAATCTCTTCTAATTCCTCTTCTCTCCCTTGTTGTGTTACAGAATAGTGATCATTAAGAGTCTTACTGTATTCCTGTCTTCAACACCTTGAGCACAGGTTAATTAATACAGTAGTCTAACACCTTACCTGCTCAGATATATACGAGTTTGACCCTTATTATGTTACAGAATAGTGATGATTCGGGGTTTTCTGTATTCCTCTATGTATTTCTCTATTCCTGTATTCCACTTTCTGTATTCCCGTATTCATCTTTATGTATTCCTGTATTCCACTTTCTGTATTCCTGTATTCATCTTTATGTATTCATCTTATGTATTCCTGTATTCCTCATTACGTATTCAACACCTTGTACAGGTTAATACAGTAGATTAACACCTTAGCTGTGTAGGTGTAGATACAGGAGACCACCGTGAGGGAACACTAATACCGGTGTTGGTGATACTGGTGTTATCCCCGGCCCCACAACTGCAAGAGCTCAAATTCGAGAGTCAAGACATTTCTTAAAACCACTTTGTCATGGAGGCAAAAGGCTGCTGGGTGCCAGGCTGGTGAAGGAGGTTGCTGGCTGCCCTTACCGCATACCGCGTTATACAAGCCCGATGGGGGGGTGCAACACGACCCGCGCCTCGCTCTCATTGGTCCCACTCGCGGCCTTCACCAGCCAATGAGCGTCCTCCACTCCATCATAGCCCGCGCACGGGATCAGAGCTAAGCTGGTCTTGATGGCACTGGCGGCTTCTTCTTCTTCTTCTTCGCTATGTCGCTCGTCGGGATGATTTGAGGCGAGCCAAGCCTGGCCAGGCCTGATGGCCCATATTCAGTGGAGTGGTGTGGAAGAATTCGGAATGTGTCTAGTGGTTCGTTGACCGTGTGGCGTGAGGGAAGGAAGGGAGGGCAAGAAGAGGGTAGGGAAAGGGGGAAGGGAGGGTAGGGGAAGAAAGGGCAGAGGGGGAGTAAGGGAAGGGGGAAGGGAGTACAGGAGGGTGCATGGTAGAGGAAGGGTGAAGGACTGAAGGGAGGACAGGGCATGGAAGGATATGAGGAGGGCAGAGCAGAGAAGGGAAAGGGGGGGGGGGGGAGGAGGGCTGACGAAGGGCAGGGAAAATGGGAGGAGGAGGGCAGGAGGGAGAGAAATTCTTTTTATTTTTTCCCCTTTTGGTGTTTCATTCTTCTGCTTGTTGGGTACAGCGGGTGTTGGGGGCTGATGTGAGAGAGAGAGAGAGAGAGAGAGAGAGAGAGAGAGAGAGAGAGAGAGAGAGAGAGAGAGAGAGAGAGAGAATGGGCGTGTGTGTGTGTATTTGTGTCAGAGTATGTGCAATGGAGTGTGAAAAAATTATCTACGATGTACTTAGGTATACGGTGTGTGTGTGTGTATGTGTGTGTGTGTGTGTGTGTGTGTGATGTGTGTGTGTGTGTGTGTGTGTGTGTGTGTGTGTGTGTGTGTGTGTGTGTGTGTGTGTGTGTGTGTTGAGTGAATTGATAAAATTAACAGTATTTGCTCATTACAAAAAACATATAACGTGATTGACTTAGGCGTTGGTGAAGAAATGTTATGAGAAAAATATCTGAGTTGAACAGCTGTGAAATTTACATTTTAATTAACTCACCTGGCTCTCTCTCTCTCTCTCTCTCTCTCTCTCTCTCTCTCTCTCTCTCTCTCTCTCTCTCTCTCTCTCTCTCTCTCTCTCTCAGCCAGTTACATCTAATACCCATTGATGTTTCCTCACCTCTCCCCTCCCTTCCCCTCTCACTCCTCCCCTTACTCTGTCAGTGTTGAGGATTCTCCCCAAGTGTTCACCCCTCACCCTCTTCCCTCTCCCTCCCCTGTTATCTTTCCTCTCTTTATCTCCCCTTTTATATAAGTCTGTTTCCCCTCTTCTCCTCCCCTTCGTTCTAATTCCTCCTTCTACAAGGATAACTCACTTCCCTCCTCCTCCACCCCTCCTCTTCCTCTCCCTCATCTTCTTTCTCTCCCTTCTCTTCCTCCTTCTCTTCCTTCTCCCTTTCCACTAATCATCTTTCCTTTTCCTCTTATCCCTCTTACACCCCTCTCTGCTCCCTTAAACCTCCCTTTCCTTTCTCCCTTAAACCCCCTCCCTGCCCCCTAAGCAACCCCTTGCCCTGTTAAATGCCCCCTCCTTCCCTCTAAACCACCTCCTCCCTGCCCCCCCCTTAACCACCCCCTCTGCCCCCCTGAAAATTCCCCGTCATCCCCCCCCCCCTGATCCTACATGCAGACAGCCAGCGATATTGAGATTAATCTGTGTTTAAGCGAGAGCCGTCTACCCTCATATCTCTCTCTCTCTCTCTCTCTCTCTCTCTCTCTCTCTCTCTCTCTCTCTCTCTCTCTCTCTCTCTCTCTCACTCTCTCACACACACATAATAAATCCCCCCTCGTGAATCTGTCTGCCCAGTAATCCTACTTTGAGAGTCCGGATTTGGCTTCAAGTGGTGGTGGCGGTGGTGATGTTTCTGAGTGTGTTGGTGGTGTTGGTGTGGTGGTGATGGTGGTGGTGGTGGTGGTGGTGATGGTGGTATTGGTGTGGGGGGTGGTGGTGGTAGTGTGAAGGGATGGTGATAGTGGTGGTAGTGTGGGGGGGATGGTGGTGGCGGTGGGGGTATTAGGGGTGTACTGTGGTCGTGAGTGGTGATAGTGTGGGGGGTTAGTCTGGTGGTGTTGGTGGTAGTGACAGTGTACTATATCCACACCACCTCCATCAGGCAGTCGTTGTTATGGGACCTTCTCAAAGTCCTCTGTGCCTCTCCACTCCCTCCATGCCCCTCCACTCCCTCCATGCCCCTCCCTCGCTACATCACCAAGGAGGGAGGGTAACATAGCCCTATTTGTTACCGTCTGTGATAATCCATTACTGAGTTCACCCATCCTCCCTACCCTCCCTCTTTCCCTCCCTCCCTCCCTCCCTTCCTTCTTCGCTCCCTCCCTCCTTCCCTTCTTTCCTACCTTCCTTCCTTCCCCTTTCTTCAATACCCTATTAGCCTCCTTCCTTCTTTCCTTGTTTCCTTCTTTCATTCCTTCCTTCCCCTTGTTCTTTCTCCTCAACGTCCCACCTTCCTTCCCTCTCATAGTACTTCCTCTCCCCTCCCTTAGGACCTTCCCAGTGCCCCTCCTTCCTCTTTCCTTCCCTCCCTCACGCCCCTCCACACGTTCCCTAAATCAGGAAGGGGAGAAGGAGGAGGAAGACGAAGGAGGACTCGGAGGAAGACCTCATTAACATGTTATTACCTGTATAATTTCCGCATGTCTCACCTTGTTCCGATAATTAACCGATTTACAAATACGACATCGGATAATCACGTTTTATCGGCATACATAAAATCCCGATATAATTTACATATAAACATAAGAAAATTAACTCTTCTAGTGACACGTGGCAATATTTTCGTCCCCCTCTCTTACACCCCTCATAGCTACCCCCCCTCCCCTCACTACCCCCCCCTCCCCTCACTACCCCTCTACCCTCCCTCCGTCTCCCCTCACCCCCACCCCGACCCCGATTTTTTGGGGGTTAAATAAATTCACACTAATAGGGGACACATTTTAAACAAGTCATCCCATACCATCAACAACTACCTCCCCTTAACCGTCTCTACCTCCCCTAAACAAGCCCTTATTTAACCCCCCTTCCCTCCCCCTAGTGGTTTAATTGTTGGAGGGGTTTATGGGAGTGGTTTAGGAGGGGTGTTTGTATGAGCGGGGTGGGTGTAGGGGGGTGAGTAGTGGAGGTTTGGAGATGACGTCTCAGTAAAGGTGAATTACTTGTGGTCGAATGAGTGTGATGGTTCAATTTAATTTTCCATCTTGCTATTTTTGCTGTGTTTTTTTTAATCGCTTTCTATCTATACCGGGGTTGATATATGATGTTATATAGAGATTGATATATACCCTTCAACTATCTGGGGTGATATAGGGAGATAATATAGACAAGTATTATATTCAGAAGCTATAATAGGAGTTCAGAGCTTTTATTACATTCGTTATCTCTCATTCTGTTATTGTTATCGCTCTCCATCTATAGTAATATAGATCTATAATGAGTTCTGTTACCTGTTCTGTCTTTAATAATTACCTGGGTGGATGTTGTGATGTATGGGGAGAGGTTTTGTTGTATTGGAAAGATGTTTTACAAGTTTGAAGTAAGGACAGGTTATACCATGCTTGTATCTGTGATGTATGATAACGGCGATACAGTATTTTATCTCGGGAACTGTATTTTGAATTTTATTTTTGAGGGAAGAGAAATGTTGCCATATCTGGTTTGTCATTTATAATAATTTCTCTATATCATTATATATCTATAACTGCCATATATCCTATATTATTATCACGATGTACAGTATACTTAATATAGTCATAAAACTTTCTCTTTCATTAAAACAACTTTATGAAGACATTTAAGTACATTTCAACTATTAAAAACAGAAATTAGAGTAGAAATATATCAGAGGAAATTTCAACACTGGTAACTGTGGCTCGTCCCCCCCCCCCCCTGGCGGCGTGCGAGTGAACTACACCATGTCAACACAGGAGGCCGCGGGGGAAGGAAGTTTTTAAAACCTGGTGACCCTCCAAGTATAGAAATTATGCTGAGGGTCTGACACTGGTTTTGTGAGAGAGGGGAAATCCGGAGTGAGGGGAGGGTGAGAGGAGGGAGGGAAGGAGGGTGAGAGGAGGGAAGGAGGAGACAGGAAGGAGAGTTTATTCGTGGTATTTTTTTTTTTTTTTTTACGGGAAGTTTTTGTTTTAAACTATTTTTGTTTTGTTTATTTTTTAATATATATATATATTTATATGTATGTATGTATGTATTTATTTATTTTTTTTTTAATTTATTCATTTGATGTTTTATTTAGTTAGATATAATTTAATTTTTCATGGAAATTATGTTAATTTTATTTATTAATTTGCATTTATTACACTGCATTACATATGTGTGTGTGTGTGTGTGTGTGTGTGTGTGTGTGTGTGTGTGTGTGTGTGTGTGTGTGTGTGTGTGTGTGTGTAAAAGAGCTAATAACATAATGGATAATGTTTATGCATAGTAATCAACACATTCTGGCTGCTAATTGGTTAAATATCTCTTAACAGCCTGAGAACCATTGTGTTAACTGTCTGGGGAGGTACCGTGGGGTGAGGGGAGGAGGTAGGCATTGCTTGGTAAGAAGGGGAGGGGAGGAAACATTTGGGGAGATATCATGGGGATGTGGGGAGTAGGTGGGAGGGTATAGCTTGGGAAAAAGGGGGAGGGGGGGAGATTAGAGGGGGAGGAAACATTGGGGGAGATACCATATGGATTTGGGGAGGAGGTAGGAGAGTGTCTCTTATGGGGAGAAAGTAAAAAAAAAGAGGCAAGGGGAAGGGAGTAGGTAAAGGGGAGATGAGGAGGGGAATTCAAAGTAGGGGGAGGAGGAAGAGGAAGAGGAGGTAGAGGGAGGTTCTTGGGTATCTCTGAGGATGAGGAGGGGGGGAAAGAGGGGAAGGAGTGAGGGGAGGTATTAATGAGGGGAACATCCTCGTTAGGCCACAGTCGTCCACGGTCACGACCCCTCACCACAGCTTCCGTCCACCACGGTTTATACTGCAGGGGGGGAGGTGGGGGAAGAAGGGGGAGGGGGGGGGAAGAAGAGAGGAGGGACGGAAGAAGGAGGGAGGAAGGAAGGAAGTGGGTGACACGACGTAGGAGGGAGGAAGGAGGAAGAGAGTATAGAATAGTTGAGAAGGAAATGGGAAGAAAGGAGAGGAGAAAGGAATGGGGAAGAGAAGGAAGGAAGGAAGGAGAAAATGGGGATTGAGAAGGAGGAAGAGAAGAGGAAGAGGTGAGGGAAGAGGAAGAAGAGAGAAGAGAACGATTTTGAAGGAAAGGAAGGAACATAGGCGTTGAGTAGGAGAATGAAGGAGGAAGAAAGATAAGATAAGACTGAGAACAACAACTAGAAGAAGAGACAGAGATAAGAATAATAAACAGAGATAGATAGAAAGACAAGAATAGATAATAGACAGCTAGAGAGATACAGGAATAGACAAGAGACCAATAAATAGAAGAATAGAGAAAGAAATAGAGACATATAGAAAGATAGGAATGATAGAGAGAGAGAGCGATAAATTGGAATTATGGCCGTAAATTGAATTAGGGACTCAGAAACTGGCCGTCTGGTGAAGTGAAAATGTAATTAAGAAATATAATGGATGGCAACTCAACAGTGGCTATACCGAACGAGTAGGTTTGGTGTGTAATTAAGGGGTGAGGGGGAGAGTAGGGGGTGAGGGGGAGAGAGAGTAAGGGGGTGAGGGGGCAGTGGGTGGGAGAGGTGGAGAGTGGGAAAGGCAGTGGGAGGTGGTAGATGGGTGAAGGAAAAGAATGAGGAAGAGGAATGAATGGGGGTGAGAGGGGAGGTAGTGAGAGGGAAGAGGGGGAGAGGTGAGGATGAGTGGGTTTCATCAGTAATTAACGAGAGTAAGAGAGGGGGGGTGGTGAGAGGAGGGGAGGTGAGGGGAAGGAGGAGGTTTGGAAGATCTCAGGCAAAACCGGAAACCAAACTCTCTCTCTCTCTCTCTCTCTCTCTCTCTCTCTCTCTCTCTCTCTCTCTCTCTCTCTCTCTCTCTCTCCTCTCTCTCTCTCTCTCTCTCTCTCTCTCTCTCTCTCTCTCTACGTATGTGTGTGTGTGTGTGTGTGTTTTGTGTATACATGAGTGTTTGTGTGTGTTAGTGATTATGTGTTTGTGTTTTATGTGTGTATTTTTTGATGAGTGTTTATGTATGTATGTGTGTATGTATGTATGTATGTGTACGTTTAACTATATATTGTGTACATACAGTTTCATATTTTTTTGTTTGTACATTAATTCTCTTTCACACACACACACACACACACACACACACACACACACACACACACACACACACACACACACACACACAGTCATAAAACACGATCATACACCTTCGTTTTTCCCACATCTATTTTTCTTATCTCCAACGTCTCCTCCTCCTCCTCCTCCTCCTCCTCCTCCTCCTCTTCGTCTATCTCATATCTCCCACACTATGCAATATCTCCCCAGTGCTCTTCTTTACTATTCCTTCTCCTCATCTTCCTCCCCTCCTCTTCTTCCTCTTCCTCCTCCTCCTCTTCCTTCTCTTCCTCCACCCACCCTCCCTCCCTTCCGTCCCTCTCATCCCCTTTTTCTTTCTCTTCCTCTTCACTATTTCCCTCCTCCTCTTCCTCTCCTCCTCCTCCTCTTCCTCCTCCTCTTCCCCTTCCTCTCCACACAGGTAATTTCCCTCGTGGGTTTATAAATCAGTGTTGGTTTATATTCATGTTCTGTTTTACATCTTAATTTGGTTTACTTAAGTTGGGTTTATATTTATTTTTTTTACATATTTTGGGTTTAATTCTTTTACATAATTTGGTTAAAGATGTTTTTTTACATAAATTAATATTTTTTTTACAACAATTGGATTTTTTTTCTCATAAATTGGGTTTAAAGTTTGTTAAATCATGTTTTATTATTATTATTATTATTATTATTATTATTATTATTATTATTGTTGTTGTTGCTGGATGGAGGAAAAAGAGAAGAAAATGTGAGGGAATGTCACCCCTACTCTCCCCCTCTTCTCCTCCCCCTTCCCCCCCCCCTCCCGCCCTCCCCCCTCACTGTATAAAGAATGTCACACTTCACTGTTATCTCTCTCACAACACCTCCACCTGGACGACTGATAACAACTCTCTCTCTCTCTCTCTCTCTCTCTCTCTCTCTCTCTCTCTCTCTCTCTCTCTCTCTCTCTCCAACCTACTTTCTTCCTCTTGATAAATTTATTATTCATTTATTCTGATTGACACAGTTACCATCCCCTCCCTTACCTCACCTCACCCCTCTCACCCGTCCCCTACCTTCCCCTCACCCCCTCACCTACCTTCCCTCACCCCCTCACCCCCTCACCTACCTACCCTCACCCCCTCACCTACCTACCCTCACCCCCTCACCTACCTACCCTCCAACCCTCACCTACCTATCCTCACCCCCTCACCTACCTTCCCTCACCCCCTCACCCCCTCACCTACCTACCCTCACCCCCTCACCTACCTATCCTCACCCCCTCACCTACCTACCCTCACCCCCTCACCTACCTTCCCCTCATTTCATCTTGTCTTTCCTCCCCTCACCCCCTCCTTACCTTTCACTCCCCCTCACTCCCCCCCTCCCCTCCCCAAGGTAAACGAGGTTCCCACATAACTCTCTCGCCATGACTTGCTTATCAGGTCCCCCCTCTCACCTCTCTCCCCCCTCTCACCCCTCTCCCCCCTCTCACCCCTCTCCCCCCTCTCTTCCCCCTCGTCAGCCGTTTAAGTGTCAGCTCGTAAGATGGTGTCAAGCCTGTGACTATTTTGAGTATTTATTTATATACGAGTATATCAAGACAGACGGCCAGACAGATAACTATATAGACAGGTATAGAAACACACACACACACACACACACACACACACACACACACACACACACACACAGAAAAGAGAGAGTGAGACAGAGACAAACAGACAGATAGAGAGAGAGAGAGAGAGAGAGAGAGAGAGAGAGAGAGAGAGAGAGAGAGAGAGAGCCCCTTGACTGAATTAAAGAACTTGATGGTGAGAAATTAAACCCTTATAACTGTTTGCCCGTCTGCCTGTTTTCCGTCTAACCGTTCGTCCGTCCCCTTTCTGCCCGTCCGCCTATTTTTCCGTCTGTCCTCCTGTTTTCCGTCCGTCTGTCTGTCTCTTCTTAACGAGGTGTTAAGTTTTTTTTCACCAATTCTTGTCTGAGTTGATTGGAATTTATTGTAACAAGGTGTGTCTTCTTCTTCTTCTTCTTCTTCTTCTTCTTCTTCTTCTTCTTCTTCTTCTTCTTCTTCTTCTTCTGTGTCTTCTTCTTCTTCTTCTTCTTCTTCTTCTTCTTCTTCTTCTTCTTCTTCTTCTATTACAAGACGAATGTGAAAAAGAAAACGAAGGAAGGAAGAGGAGGAAACAAAGAAGAAGAGAGACAAAGGAAAATAAATAAACACAACATAATATCCATGTAAACAATAAACAACAACAGCCATAAATAACAACAACAACAGCCATAAACAACAACAACAACAGCCATAAACAACAACAACAACAGCCATAAACAACAACAACAACAACCATTAACAACAACAACAACAACAACAGCCATAAACAACAACAACAACAGCCATAAACAACAACAACAACAGCCATAAACAACAACAACAACAGCCATAAACAACAACAACAACAGCCATAAACAACAACAACAACAGCCATAAACAACAACAACAACAGCCATAAACAACAACAACAACAACAGCCATAAATAACCAAGAGATAAGCCATCTTGAACACTGTATTTGCCGCTAACAGCTGAACTACCCTCATCGACCATTAACGACGATAACTACTATGTAAATTTTATGCATTAAGTGAGGGAGTGGTGGTGTGGTGGGCACGACTTTCTCTCTTGTCTGACGAGTACACACGTTCGACCCCAGAGTGACCACCAGCATGTTATCTATGCACGTATCTGTCTGTCTGTCTGTCTGTCTGTCTGTCTGTCTGAGTGTCTATCTATCTATCTATCTATCTATCTATCTATGTATCAAATTAGTACAGGTGTATTTGTTAATTAAGGACAGGTAGAAAGATACACACTGTATACATACATACATACATACATACATAAATACTTACATACATACATAAATAAATAAATACATACAAAAATACATACATACATACATACATACATAAATACATACATACATACATACATACATACATACATATTTTGAAACTTATACCGAGAAGTTAAATAAACGAATTAATAAAGAATTTTACCAGACAGACAGACAGACAAGTAGACACCCACCCAGACAGACAGACAGACAGACAAGTAGACACCCACCCAGACAGACAGACAGACAGACAAGTAGACACCCACCCAGACAGACAGACAGACAGACAAGTAGACACCCACCCAGACAGACAGCCAGACAGACAAGTAGACACACACCGACAGACAGACAGACAGACAAGTAGCACCCACCAGACAGACAGACAGACAGACAAGTAGACACCCACCCAGACAGACAGACAGACAGACAAGTAGCACCACCAACACACACAGACAATAGACACCCACCAGACAGACAGAGACAGACAAGTAGACACCCACCCAGACAGACAGACAGACAGACAAGTAGACACCCACCCAGACAGACAGACAGACAGACAAGTAGACACCCACCCAGACAGACAGACAGACAGACAAGTAGACACCCACCCAGACAGACAGACAGACAGACAAGTAGACACCCACCCAGACAGACAGACAGACAGACAAGTAGACACCCACCCAGACAGACAGACAGACAGACAAGTAGACACCCACCCAGACAGACAGACAGACATTTATAGGGTGTGACACAGTTGGTGAATGATGTAGAGAGCGCGGGTACACACCTGTCAGTCATGCGGGTGTGTCATGCTAAACTTGCCCTGGTATGTCACCCGCCCACATGACAGGTAGGGGGGGGGGAGGGGTGAGTAATGTAGGGGGAGGGGGAGGGGGAGGGGGGGGGGAGTAATGGAATAATTTAAGCGATGATGTTGATGATTATAATAATATAAACAGTAGGTAATAATAGTAGTGACTAATGATAATTTTGATAATAATAATAATAATAAGAATAAGAATAAGAATAATAAGAATAATGAAAGTATAACAAAATGGTAATAATAACAATAATAATGAAGACAAAAGCGATAATGATAATTGATAAAGATATGAATAATAATAATAATAATATCAGTAATAATTATAATAACAGAGGGGGGGCGGCGAGGGAGAGGTAGGGATTGAGAGAAGAGGATGAGGAAAGAGGAGAAGGGTGAGAGAATTTGAGATAAGGGAAGGAGAAGGGGAGAGATAGACGGAGATACTGGAGTAAATTATCATCTTTATCTCTTTTATAGTCAAGCGTGGGAAAAAATGCTCCTCTCTCTCTCTCTCTCTCTCTCTCTCTCTCTCTCTCTCTCTCTCTCTCTCTCTCTCTCTCTCTCTCTCTCTCTCTCTCTCTTTCCTCCAATCCTCTCCCCTCATCTCACTTCTCTTTCCACTCCTCTTTCTTCCCTCTCCCTCCCTTTCGTTTCCCTCACCCTTTTCCTCTTCCCACCTCCTCCCTCCCTCCCTCCCTCCCTACCTCCCTTCCCTTCCTCCAATCCTCCCTCCCCCATTCCTCTTCCCTTTTCCCTTTTATAATCGTTGTCATGTGTGTACTGTCTCCCCGTTAAGTTACTGGGTCGAGTGAGGGGAGAGAGGAAGAGAGGGGAAAAGATAATGAAGAAGAGAGGAGGAGAAAGGAGAGGGGAATGGAGGAGGAGGAAGAAAAGAACGGAGTGAAAGGGAGGAAAACAACAAATGTGAAATGAAAAAGGAAATAAACAAGAAAGAAGATGATGAGGAGGGGAGAGATGAGAGGGGAAAAGGAGGGGAGGAAGCTGACCCCCACTTGACCTTCTGACCCCCACCCGTCACCCCGCCACGAGCCGCCTGTCACCCCACGACCCCCGACCCCCACTCACATGAAAAATGACACGACTCCTCTCTCTCTCTCTCTCTATCTCTCTCTCTCTCTCTCTCTCTCTCTCTCTCTCTCTCTCTCTCTCTCTCTCTCTCTCTCCCTTACTCTCACCCTTCTTTTCCTTCCCTGTCCCTCACTCTTACCCTCCCTCTCATCCTTCATCTCACTCCCTCACTCTCCCTCTCCCTCACTCTCCCTCACTCTTACGCTCCCTCTCACCCTCCCTCTCCCTCCCTCTCCCGCACTCTCACCCTTCTTCTCCCCCCCTGTCCCTCACTCTTACCCTCCCTCTCACTCTCTCTCATCCTTCATCTCACTCCCTCTCACCCTCACTCTCCCTCACTCTTACCCTCCCTCTCACTCCCTCTCACCCTCACCTGTTCACGTATCCCATCTAAGATCTCCCAAGAGACTGTGTTGCAATTTGCGAGTGTAAAGATTACTCTCTCTCTCTCTCTCTCCCTTCTCTCCCTCTCTTTTCCCCACCCCACCCTACCCACCCTCTTCCTCCCTTCCCCACCCTCTCCACACCCTTACCCCACCCACCCTACCCCACCCCACCCTACCCCACCCTGTCTACACCCCGTCTAAATAGCCCTAAAAAAAATGTGTTCATCTCCCCCCCCCCCAAGCTTATCAAACAATCCCTCCCCCCCACCCCCTCCCCCACCCCCCTCCCCCCTCTCCATTGGCCATCAAAGGGTTGAGTAGTTTCGCGGGAGTTAACAAGCAATTACCGGGCGATTGGCGGGTGTTCGCCACGTGGGGAGATAAAGGGGAGACAGGCGGGGGAGAAAGGGGAGGGGGAGGGGAGATGGGAAGGAGGGAATTTTGGACAGAGGGAGGATCTTCATGATGGAGGGAAGGGGAGGGAGAGGGAATGAAGGAAAGAGAGTTAGGTAGGGAGACAAAGAGCAGAAGAGGAAGGTAGGGAGGGAGAGAGGGGGGGGGAGAAGCTAGGGAGAGGGAGGAAGGTAGGAAACTAGGATGAGGGAGGGAGATAGAGAGAGATGGAGGGAAAGAGGGAGGGAAGGAAGGAGTATCACACGCAATTGGTGGTAATGGAAGTCGATAAAAAATAGTTTAGCGTTGGATGCGAGTTAAATATTTGTTGACCTGGACTGTCAGCCCCCCAGTCACCCCTCCCCAATCACCCCTACAGTCACCCCTCTCCAGTCACCCCTACAGTCACTCCACGATGGCCGGCAGTCGAGTATGTAAAATAGGTGTAAAGGGTTTAAAGATGGCTCCTTAAGTATGTAAATTAGGTAGCTAGTGTGTCAATATGGCCGCCAAGTATGCAAATTAGGTGTATAGAGTCCCAGGTTGGCTTTAGATTATGCAAATTAAGTGGACAGTGTTTGCAAATGGCCGCCAAATGTGTACTTCAGGTGTAGAGTGATTCAAGATGGCCGCTACATCATGCATCATCAGTGTACAGTGTTCCAAGATGGCGATTATTTATGAGGTTTGATTTTACACACACACACACACACACACACACACACACACACACACAGTCAAGCAGTGAAGGAAAGAAAGGAAGAGGAAGAAAGAGAAGAATTAAAACCAAAGAGAGAGAGAGAGAGAGAGAGAGAGAGAGAGAGAGAGAGAGAGATGTCATCACTACGCCGTACAATACTTCATTAACAAGGACTTTCTCTTTTAAGTTTAGTAGGTTAAGTGGGATATGTCTCCTACCTGCCTGATCATGTCTGCTGCCTCCCTAATATGTCTTATGTCTCTTTGGTCATGTTTTAACTGCTTAATGAACCTCACCTACCCGCCATCATTGTAGCTACCTGTGCTGACTTGGGTAACTGTCCAACTACCTGTGCTGACTTGGGTAACTGTCCAACTACCTGTGCTGACTTGGGTAACTGTCCAACTACCTGTGCTGACTTGGGTAACTGTCCAACTACCTGTGCTGACTTGGGTAACTGTCCAACTACCTGTGCTGACTTGGGTAACTGTCCAACTACCTGTGCTGACTTGGGTAACCGTCCAACTACCTGTGCGAGCTCATTTCATTGGCCATGCGCTTAATTAACTAGATATAGTATTAATTTGGTACATATGTATAAAACTAATGATATATAAGTGTGAGAGTCATCACAGCACAGCACAGCACCGCACAGCATCATCACAGCACGATCACAGCAGCAAACAGCCAAGTGAACAGCTGAGTGCGCACGTCGCTCTTCGCTTGTTTAACACTCGTTTTGGCGCGCATAATTTCCCTCCACACGGTCAGCTGGCGACAAAAGCGCGCGGCGGGTGGGAAGGCCAACACGATTATTAAAATTCAATAAAATCATATCACGCGGGGGAATTTGTCGCTGGCACACGACACCCACCAGATGATGGGGTGTGGGTCCAGGCCGCAGGAGGGGGTGTCAGCCGTCAACCAGTGTGTCCAGTGTACCGCGGCCCTGTACTTGGCTGGGACAACACGTGGAGATGCGCGCGCAATTTAGGCCGTTTGTTTATCTTCAGAAATACAGCTAATTTGGCGGGAAAATTTTGATTGGTGTTTAAAAGATATATATTTCTACTAGTTATATTATTACTTATAGTTAATATTGAGACTTATTGAAGATTCACGTGTGGTTAAGTGTATGTATGTATGTCTCAGTGTTTGTGTATGTGCGTCTTTAATATTTATGTGTACATGTGTGCGTATGTATGAATGTTTTTGTAGTCGAATAGCGATGGTAAGTTGTTTGTGGATTCAGAAGCTCATCAAACAAGCATACCTGCCCTTGGGGAAGTGGGGAGGACAGGTGTGGGGAGGGTGAGGGGGAGGAGAGGAGCTAGGTGGGTTGGGGAGGAAGAGAGCGGAAAGGTACATTGGTAGGAAGATGGGGAGAGGGGAGAATAGGTGGAATATTGGAAGGGGAGAAGTATAGGTAGGAGAGGTGAGGGAAGAGGAGGGGTAGGAGGTGAGACTAGGTGGGGAGGGAAGGGATGAATACTAGACAAGAGGGGGTGAGGGAGGAGGAGGAGGGGGGGGGGGAGATAACAACATTCAGACACTGCATTATAAAACCACCACGTCAATCACCCCTCCCCCTCTTAGTTTATACCCTCCCCAGGCAGCCGCTGTCACCAACCCTGTTCCTCCCCCTCCTCCTCTCCTACCTCCTCTACCCCCTACCCTTCCTCCATCCCCCCTCTCCTCACCCCTCTACCACCGCCCACTCCTCCCCACCACCCCCTCCTCCCCACCCCCTCCCCAGGCTAGTATAATAGATCATACTTGGGTGTATTGAGAGCTATGTCCCCAACCTGTGGAATAATGTGGCAGTGATGCTCCCGAGACACTGATGGATTTTATGACCTAACTGGATGCAAATGAGATGGTGAGCGTTCGTGTTTTTTATTTCTCTTTGGTCTAACCTGCTGGTGTCTCTAGTGAGGGGGGGGGTGAGGGAGGGGGGTGAGGGAGGGGAGGTGAGGAAGGGTGGAAGTGAGGGAGGATGGCTGGGAGGGAATGTGGAACTGAGGGAGGGAAAGGAGAAGTAGGGAAATGGATGAAAGGAGAAAGAGAGAATGACAGAGGGAAGATGGACTACCTGAGTGAGAGAATGGGTGAGTGTGAGTGAGAGAAAGTGACAGGGAGAGAATCATTGAGTGAGTGAATTTAAGGCAGAAGTAGGAAGGTTTATTGGAAGAGAGAGAGAGAGAGAGAGAGAGAGAGAGAGAGGGAGAGAGAGGGGGGGAGAGTGGGGGGGCAGGGAAAGAGAGGGAGAGAGAGATTTAGAAAGAGAGAGAGTGGGAAGGGAGAGGAGGGAGAGAAAGAGAGAGGGGGAGGGAGAGAGAGAGAGACAATTACTGAACAAGTGTGAAAGTGTGTGTGAGAAAATGAGTAAAAGTGTTAGGAGAAAGAATTAGTAAGAAAGTGAGAGAGAAAGAGAGAGAGAAAGTGAGATAGTTGAACATGTTATAAAGAGAACATGGAGAGTGAACAGTTATTATGTGAGTGAACACATACTGATACACATAACATACATATATAAATACATATACGACTTAGTATTGATATATAGAACGTACGGTACATATATGGTATACATACAGTAATACATATAAACCACATATACTCATACACACACACATGGCCTAATACACACACACATGGCCTCATACACACACACACATGGCCTCATACACACACACACATGGCCTCATACACACAACACATAACTCTGTACATTGATGACATAAGAGGTTAGGTTAGGTTAGGTTAGGTTAGGTGTGGACAACTTCATGACGGACTGACCAACGTACTGACGGACGCACTATGATGTTGTTTGTTTGTTTGTTTGTTGTTCCTTTCCTTATTTGGTTGTTTTTTACTTATTTCTTATTTGATCATTTATTTCTTCTTCACGACGTAAAGTTACTATACCTGGACTTACACCTTTACCTGTATAGATAGAGAGAGTGAGAGAGAGAGAGAGTGTGAGTCAGTGAGAGTGAGGGAGTGAGAGAGAGTGAGAGAGAGAGAGAGTGTGAGTCAGTGAGAGTGAGGGAGTGAGAGAGAGAGAGTGTGAGTCAGTGAGAGTGAGGGAGTGAGAGAGAGAGTGTGAGTCAGTGAGAGTGAGAGAGAGTGAGAGAGAGAGAGAGTGTGAGTCAGTGAGAGTGAGGGAGTGAGAGAGAGTGAGAGAGAGAGAGAGAGTGTGAGTCAGTGAGAGTGAGGGAGTGAGAGAGAGAGAGTGTGAGTCAGTGAGAGTGAGGGAGTGAGAGAGAGTGAGAGAGAGAGAGAGTGTGAGTCAGTGAGAGTGAGAGAGAGTGAGAGAGAGAGAGAGTGTGAGTCAGTGAGAGTGAGGGAGTGACACATGCTAACTGGTCCGGTCTCCTCAGCTTCCATGCATAAAAGATGACAGTGATCCCAAATTTTATAGCTGTTGGCAGCGTCTTGGACTGAGCTCAGAGCTCCTGTGACTGAATTTTAAGTTCCTCTCTTGTGTGTACTCGTAGCTGGGGTGTAGGTAGTCCTGGGTGGGTGTAGGTAGTCCTGGGTGGGTGTAGGTAGTCCTGGGTGGGTGTAGGTAGCCCTGGGTGGGTGTAGGTAGTCCTGGGTGGGTGTAGGTAGCCCTGGGTGGGTGTAGGTAGTCCTGGGTGGGTGTAGGTAGTCCTGGGTGGGTGTAGGTAGTCCTGGGTGGGTGTAGGTAGCCCTGGGTGGGTGTAGGTAGTCCTGGGTGGGTGTAGGTAGTCCTGGGTGGGTGAAGGTAGTCCTGGGTGGGTGTAGGTAGTCCTGGGTGGGTGTAGGTAGTCCTGGGTGGGTGTAGGTAGTCCTGGGTGGGTGTAGGTAGTCCTGGGTGAGTGTAGGTAGTCCTGGGTGGGTGTAGGTAGTCCTGGGTGGGTGTAGGTAGTCCTGGGTGGGTGTAGGTAGTCCTGGGTGGGTGTAGGTAGTCCTGGGTGGGTGTAGATAGTCCTGGGTGGGTGTAGGTAGTCCTGGGTGGGTGTAGGTAGTCCTGGGTGGGTGTAGGTAGTCCTGGGTGGGTGTAGGTAGCCCTGGGTGGGTGTAGGTAGTCCTGGGTGGGTGTAGGTAGCCCTGGGTGGGTGTAGGTAGTCCTGGGTGGGTGTAGGTAGCCCTGGGAGGGTGTAGGTAGT
The DNA here is from genome assembly GCA_958450375.1 of Homarus gammarus. Lineage (NCBI taxonomy): Eukaryota > Metazoa > Arthropoda > Malacostraca > Decapoda > Nephropidae > Homarus > Homarus gammarus. Next base: position 365,029 of record CAUDMG010002176.1, on the reverse strand, counting down.
CCTGGGTGGGTGTAGGTAGCCCTGGGTGGGTGTAGGTAGTCCTGGGTGGGTGTAGGTAGTCCTGGGTGGGTGTAGGTAGCCCTGGGTGGGTGTAGGTAGTCCTGGGTGGGTGTAGGTAGTCCTGGGTGGGTGTAGGTAGTCCTAGGTGGGTGTAGGTAGTCCTGGGTGGGTGTAGGTAGTCCTGGGTGGGTGTAGGTAGTCCTGGGTGGGTGTATGTAGTCCTGGGTGGGTGTAGGTAGTCCTGGGTGGGTGTAGGTAGTCCTGGGTGGGTGTAGGTAGTCCTGGGTGGGTGTAGATAGCCCTGGGTGGGTGTAGGTAGTCCTGGGTGGGTGTAGGTAGCCCTGGGTGGGTGTAGGTAGTCCTGGGTGGGTGTAGGTAGCCCATGTCCACTCACCATCACTCTCCTTTTATGTGTTTATTATATTTTCTCAAATTGGATATATTTGAACGCATCTGATTGGCTCATTTTGATTGCGTCATAGAATTGGAAGTACTTCAACGAATCTGATTGGCTCACTTAGATTACATCATAGACTTGAGGATATTTGAACGCATCTCATTGGCTCACTTAGATTACATCATAGACTTGAGGATATTTGAACGCATCTGATTGGCTCACTTAGATTACATCATAGACTTGAGGATATTTGAACGCATCTGATTGGCTGACTTAGATTACATCATAGACTTGAGGATATTTGAACGCATCTGATTGGCTGACTTTAATTGCGTCATAGATGTGGTGAGGAAAATGGCATCAGAATAGCGTTGAGACTCTACCATGGTGAGAAATTTTATTATTGTGTATTTATTTATAACTGGTGATGTTAGATAGCATTTAATTGCCTTGTTTAAGCAACGAGACAGGGACGGTGGACAAAATGGCGTCATAATTGAGCTGAAACTCTAATTACACACACACACACACACACACACACACACACACACACACACACACACACACAAAAGCGAAGAATCAGACAAACATACAGACAGACCGACGGAAAGACACATAGACAGACAGGACAAAAGACAGACAAACAGACAGACAGACAGACAGATGGGGTGGGCAGGAGAGGTATGCGGGTCTGGCGGTGTATTTAATACTGGTAATCCATCAACACGTTTACGACCTTGTACCACAACTACCACCACTACTACTACTACCACAATTACTAATACAACCACTACTACTACTACTACTACTACTACCACAATTACTAATACAACCACTACTACTACTACTACTACTACTACCACCACAATTACTAATGCAACCACTACTACTACTACTACTACTACTACCACAATTACTAATACAACCACTACTACTACTACTACTACTACTACTACTACTACTACCACTATTACAAACACCACTACTACCACAATTACTGCTACTACTACTACTACTACTACCACCACTACTGCTACTCCCACAATTACTACGACCAACACTGCAATAGAGTAATAGTAGTGGTAATGATAGTAGTAGTAGTAATAATAATAATAATAATAATAATAATAATAATAATAATAATAATAATAGCAATAATAATAGCTGTTTTAGTAGTAGTAGTAGTAGTAGTCTCTATAAGTTACGCCAGACTAACGGTTCACTCACCTACTGGCGTTAGACCACATGTACCTGAGAGATATATATTGGTGTGTCACCTGTATCTGTTATAATGGCGCCTGTCACCTTGAGGTAAACAGGTGTGTGTGTGTGTGTGTGTGTGTGTGTGTGTGTGTGTGTGTGTGTGTGTGTGTGTGTGTGTGTGTGTGACCTGCCTGTACCTGCCACACGTGTTGACAGGTAACTCACTCTAATAATACTAGGTGATGACAGCTCTCTCTCTCTCTCTCTCTCTCTCTCTCTCTCTCTCTCTCTCTCTCTCTCTCTCTCTCTCTCTCTCTCTCTCTCTCTCTCTCTCTCGTGTGGAGGAGAGAAAACGAATGAAGGAGACAAGAGAGAAGAGTGGAGGAGACATCGGAAGGGAAGAAGAGGAGAGGGGATGGGGGATAAGAAAGATGGAGAGATAGAGGAGTAGAGAAGACAATAGAAAGACGAAGAGTGGGGAGAGAGGAGCGAAGGAGAGGAGGTGGAGTAGGGATGGGAGGAGAGAGAGGGGGAGAAGAGAGGAGGGGAGGAGAGAGTCGGGAGATAAGCTTGCGTGTCAAATAGTGTCTTGAATATGAGATGAACTAGGAGCTGTTGGCCTCTTGATTAAGTGTGTGTGGTCAGTCTCTCTCTCTCTCTCACACACACAATTAACATCTACCCATTTAAGTAACCACTGCAGACGATCACGGACACCCACGGTAAGATCTAGACATTCACGGACACCCAAAAAAAAACACCCACGGACACCCACAAACACACCCACAAACACGCCCACAAACACCCAAAAGACACCTACGAACACCTACGGACAGCCACGGACAGCCACGGACGGGCACGGAAGCCAGGGAGTCCGGGTTATATGTTAATTAGGCAGGTATACCCGTTCTCTCTCTACAGGTGACGACGGCATATTAATGTAGCTCCCAGCCCCGACACCGCTACCTGCGTCATCCAGCTCTATGTGTGCCCCTCTTGACTCATCCATCCAGCCATCCATTCATCAATCTCTTCATCCATTCATCCACTCACACTCTGATTCATTCATTCACTTTGATTAATTGAGAGAGAGAGAGAGAAAGAAAGAGAGAAAGAAAGAGAGAGAGAGAGAGAGAGAGAGAGAGAGAGAGAGAGAGAGAGAGAGAACACAATTATCCTCCACCTGTGTTATGTCTCCTTTATCACTCATCGACGCTATTGCCATTACCTTCCTTCCCCTTCCCTTCTCCTTCCCTCTCTCTCCCTCCTTTTCCCTCCCTTCCCCTTACCCCTTAACCCTTAATAACGACCCTGGGTTATTCATTCTAGCGCCCCCCCCTCCCCCTACTCCACCCCTTCCTTCTCTCTCCCTCCTCCTCATTTCCCCTTCATTATCTCACTCACTCTACCTCCCATTTCTCCCTCCACCTCTTCACCTCATTTTCCCCCATCACTTCCATTGTCCCCATTCCCCCTTCCACTTCACCCGAAAAATAAAGGAATAGGCTCGTGGTCTGTGTTCGTGGTAACTTACAGACATTGACCACTTCTGTAATGGGTGGAACCCCCGCTTGACCGGCCGCTTATATGATGACTAATCTTGGTTGTTTTAACATTATGAGTGAGTTTGTGGGGGGTCGTGGGGAGAGGTGTCGATGGGGAGGGGAGGAGGTAATGGTATGTGTGGGGGGGGGGGAGGGAGGAATGGGGTATAGGAGGAAGAAGTATAAAGGAGAAGAAGAACCATAACGAAGAAGAAAGAAGAGGAGGAGGAGGTGGTGGTTAGAAGCAGGTGCATACACACTCAATATTCATGAACAAGAGGAGGGAGGGAGGGGAGTGGTCCTAGGGGGGAGAGGGAGTGGGTATGGGGTCCTGGGGGAGGGAGGATGTAAGGGGTCAGGAGGGGGAGGGGAGGATAGGTCAGGCCCTAGCAGGGTCTCTTAGTGGCGGTGAAAGCTCCTGACACCACGACTTGATAATGAGCTCCAGCCACCTCGGCCAACCGGGTTAGAACTCTCATCTAATTCCATCCCCTTCGTCCGTCCTGTAATGATGTCCCTGTAATAACTTTGTAATTTGTGGGAATATTACTCTTGAACTTTGTACATTAATAGTTTTTATGCAGTTGAAGAAGCCTATTAAATGTGGACATGTTTCATCTCATCTATCACATGTTATCTTGGAAATGTTTTTTGTCCATGCGATAACTTTAGTTTTAATGGGAATATCACAACCAGATTTCATACCTAAGTTGATTATATACAGACTAAGAACCTTATTAATTTTGGTCTCTGTATTTATATTTATGACTCTCGTGTAATATCTTTCTGAAAATTATGATTGATATTATAATGACGATGACTTTGCATTCTAGCCACGATGACTTAACCGCCTCAAGAGACGCCAACGTGTGTAAGAAACTATAACTCTTTCTCTGGTTAAGGATCACTTCAGTTTATATCACCTTAAGATTAATCTCCCTAACCTAACCTAACCTAACATATCCTAATCTAACAAACACAACCTAACCTAACCAAACTTAGCCCAACCTAACAACACCTAGCCTAATTTAACCTAATCTAACTTAACCTATCCTATCCTATCCTATCCTAGACCCCTCAGGTAGCATTAGGCTATTTCATTAATCATCAGGTGAAATAATTGAACTAGAACTGAGGCTCATCTTCATCTCCTGTTTATTAAGCCTTCAAGGAACAGGATTTTCACACCTCCAGTAACACGGTGACTTGGCTACAATAAGTGTGGTCGAGTGAATACAAACAAGGGCTTGAGTACGATAACCTAGCCTTGAGTACGAGATTATTAGAGTACGATGTCATTACTCTTTACATGGCCCGGTCTCATTTCACTCCGGTAATGACTGTTATTAAGGGTGATTTATTGGTCGAGAATGAGGCTGTTATGTTTAGTGTAATAGGTTCAATTTTTTATGTGTCTATTTGATCTGATTTCTCCTAATGTAACCTAACCTAAACCTAACCTAACCTAATCTAAACCTAACCTAACCTAAACCTAAACCTAACCTAACCTAACCTAAACCTAACCTAACCTAATCTAACCTAACCTAACCTAACCTAATCTAACCTAACCTAACCTAAACCTAACCTAACCTAATCTAACCTAATCTAACCTAATCTAAACCTAACGTAAACATTAATATACATAAGGTAATGTTTATAATAGTCAAGAGAGCCGTATAGTGTAAACATTGATGTACAGGTGAGGACGAAATTACCTGATCACACACACACACACACACACACACACACACACACACACACACACACACAATGCTTACTTGAATATGGGTCAAGTGAGCGGTGTGTCGGGCATAAACAAACGGCAGACAACCATCGCCATCAGAAGGTGTTGAGGATCCGGAGTCGAATGTAAATTGTTGCCACTTAATTACATATTGATCCAGCCACAGAGAGAAACCTACCATGTCTTCCTCTTCTTTATCTTCTTCTTCCTCCTCTTCATCCTCTTCCTCCTTTTATTTCTCCTCTTCTCTTTCTCTTCCTCTTCCTCCTACTCTCCCTCCTCCTCCTTCCTCCTCCTCCTCCTCCTCCTCTTGGCCCGGGTCCAATTTCTCACAAGTCTCTATGTTAATTTATTTTCTTCCTCCCAAACTGTTGATGTGAGAACGTTTGTCTAACTGTTAAGACTGGTTCCTTAACTGGTGATCTGAGAGCGTATCTTAACTGTTTCATGTTAATTATGACTCAAGGGCTCTAATTAAATTGTACTCAGGGACCTATTATTGTACTCATGGTCTCGTTATCTTACGCTTGAATCTTTATTGTACTCAGTGAATTATTGTACTCGGAGGATTAGTATCGTATTCAGGGGGCAGCTATCGTACTCAGTGTCCCTAATTATCTTAATCAGGGGATCGTTATTGTACTCAGGGATTGTTAACTAAATAATCGTACCCAAGCTATTGTTATCGTAGTTGGGATCTAAATTGTCGTACTCAGGGACAGTTATTGTACTCGAGGATCCTAAATATTGTACTCAGGGGGCAGTTATCATATTCTTGGTAATCGTACTCAAGAGGGCAATTATCGCCCTCAAGAATCCTAATTATCGTACTCCTGGACTAATTATCGAGCTTGAAGATCCTTTATTTTCATACTCAAAGGCAGATATCGTACTCAAGAGGGGGTGGGGGCAGTTATTGCACTCAAGGGGCAATTATCGTACTCATAGGCCAGTTATCGTACTCGAAGATCGGAATATCGTACTCATAGGCCAGTTATCCTACTCGAAGATCCTAATTATCGTACTAAGGGACCAGTTATCGTACTCAAGGGGGAAGTTATCGTACTCGAAAGGTCGTGTGTGTGTGGTGACCCAAAATTGGTGGTGGGATCAGTGGTGATCAATCTTGGCCAAGGGAGAGCCGCTGAAATGTGACCCCCCCCCTCACCCCCCCTCCCTGACCCCCTCCCTGGCATCCCCCTGACCCCCTCCCTGGCATCCCCCTGACCCTCCTCTCTGGCATCCCCCTGACCCTCCTCTCTGGCACCCCCCCTCCGCCCCCTGAACTCCTCTCTCCGCCCCCTGACCCCCCTGAACTCCTCTCCCTGACCCCCCTGACCCCTTTAATGTTCTCTACCCCTCCAGGTTTCTACACCTCTTGGATGGTTTCTATTATCTATACTGGATTTTATTGTGCCAGGTATCTAGGCTTGCTAAATGGTTTCTACTATTACTACTACTACTACTACTACTGCTACTACTACTACTACTGCTACTACTACTACTAATAATAATAACAATAATACTCTCCCTCACCACCTCCACACACACACACACACACACACACACACACACACACACACACACACACACACACACACACACCTGTATAACTTCAGGGTTGTATTGAACAGCTGATCTAGTCCACATCTGTCTGGCTTTTCATTGTTTCTTTTTTAATCTTTGTGTGTGTGTGTGTGTGTGTGTGTGTGTGTGTGTGTGTGTGTGTGTGTGTGTGTGTGCTTCTAAATCTGTGTATATATGTACGTGTAACTGTATGTATAAATCGTGTTATATATGTAGATGAACTGCACCCTCTCCCCCTCCCATCCTCCTTCTCCCCCTTCCCCCTCCTTCCCCCTCTTCCTCCTTCCCCCTCCTCTTCCAGTGATGATTCGGCACAATAAAAAGTAATTATTACATATATGACGTCACGCAGGTGCATGTTACCAACCCCCCATACCCCCACTCCCCCCCACCTACCCCTCACTCCTCTCCCCCCACCTACCCCTCACCCCTCTCCCCGTGTACACCTGAGGTAAGAGGTGATAGTAACATTGTAACGTTTCTTTGTTGGTCTTGTGTGTACATAGTTTTATGTGTACATGTGACTGTTTAGAAGGAGGAGAAGGAAGATTAGGAAGGAGGGGAGGAAGGGAAGAAGGTGAGTAGGATGAGAAGGAGAGGCAGTAGTAGTAGAGAGAGAGAGAGAGAGAGAGAGAGAGAGAGAGAGAGAGAGAGACAGGAGAGAGAGAGAGAGAGAGAGAGACAGAGAGAGAGAGAGAGAGAGAGAGAGAGAGAGAGAGAGAGAGAGAGAGAGAGAGAGAGAGCTCCTCGTTACAGGTGAGAGAACCCGTATATGTAAATCAATCTTGGTTCCTGATTTACCGTGAAATGGATTTTTACAAGTAAAATTAGGGGTCAGTTTTTAGATTTGGCGCCGTGGGATGTCCGACCCATAATGGTGTGGGGTAATCTACTCATACATACATACAGACACACACCCATCCATCCACCCATCCATCCATCCACACGCCCCGTCTATCCACTCAGTCACTCACTCATCCACCTGCCCATGCACCCATTTATTGCTCGACTGTCCACCATCACCATCCTCCCCACAACAACAATAACACACACACACACACACACACACACACACACACACACACACACACAACACCACCAAATACAACCCTCTTTCCCCTTCCTCTCCCTGTCCATCCTCATCCTCCTCTTTCTTCCTTCCTCTCCCTCTCCCTCCTCCCCCTCATCTTCCTCTTCCTCTCTCCCCCCTTCCTTCTCCTCCTCACCACCACCCAGGGAGTCTCCATCTTTTACAGGGTGGTGCCAAAGCTCTCTAATATTTACCTACATTAACAACAGCGGCCACCCAGGAATAATTCACCTCTGAGGGATTTTTTTTCATCTTTTAGTTTTTTAGTTTTTCTTTTTTGTTGAAGAATGGGGACATGGTTCTTTCTTTTAAAGTTTTGAGAGCATTAGAAACGAGGTCGGGATTGGGCCTGAGCAAACAGCCTTCCCCCGCCTCACTAAAATACCAATGCGGGGTTTCTGACGGAGGGAAGATGGGGGGGTAGGGTGGGTGGGTAGGTGAGGGACTTGGGGAGGATGGAGAGGGGAGACAGGTTAGGGGGAGGAGAGGGGAAAGGGACTTGAGGACGGTGAGAGAAATAAGGAAGGTAATGGGGAAAATGGGGAGATTGGAAGGGAAGTAGGTTAAAGGGTGGAGAGGAAGGGGAGAACAGGAAGAAAGGGAGGTAGGTTAGAGAGAGAGGGGGTAGGGAGGAAGGAGGAGAGGAAGGGGATGGGAGCAATAGGGAGACGAAGGAGGAAAGGAAAGATGGAAGGAGGAAGAGAGGGTGAACCTGTGTATTAAGGAAGGTCTCGAATGTTTTAAAGGGTCAACTGTTTGTGTTAAAGACGCTCCTTGTATGTTAAAGGGGGAGGAAAAGGTAGGTCTTCCTTGTGTGTGTGTCTGTCTGTTTGTTTTCTCCTACGATCCTAGTCTCCTACGATCCCAGTCTCCTACGATCCCAGTCTCCTACGATCCCAGTCTCCTACGATCCCAGTCTCCTACGATCCTAGTCTCCTACGATCCCCGCTGGAGATAGTCTTTAAGCCTTTATTTTTATTTTAGATTTGGACTAACTTTGTGTAGGGGGGGGGGGGTGTGTTGAGGTGTAACTTAGGCATAGTGGAGAGAGAGGGAGGGGGAGGGAGAGGGGGGGAGGAGGATAGAGAGGGTAAGGGAAGAAGAGGGAGAAAACCAGGGAGGAAAAGAGAGAGGGGGAGGGAGGAAAGGAAGGAGAGAGAGCAAATGATGTAAAGAGGCAGAAAGGAAGGAAGAAAAGAAGAGAGGGAATGAAGAGCGAGAGATACATGGGGGGGGTGAGAGGAAGACTGAATAATACCACGATGGTGCAGTGTTCAGGGGGGGGGGAGGTGTATATTGACAGGTGTGTTTTATCAGATGTATATTAGAAGGTGTGTATTAATAAGTGTAAATTAACAGGTGTGCACAGGTGACATTAAGAGAGCATCATAAAGAAGGAAGTCTTCATCAGCTGCGAGGGAGGGAGGGAGGGAGGGAGAGTATTGTTGTTGTGAGAGACAGGGAGAGAGGGTGTAAAAGCTCGCCCTGGTGTATGTACATCACGTATGTAAACAACGAATAAAACCTCGCACCAGCTTCCCATGATGGCGGTCGTGTCGCTCGGTGAAGCTCTTCCTCCCCCCCCCCCCTCTCTCTCTCTCCCTGGGTCTTGGAAGATGGTCGTGGACTCCCCTCACTAGCGTTTTACGACCTCCAATTTGCATGCTGGAACGATCGAGGCTGGAAGGGTCCTCCCCTCGGTCTCTTCCCCGCGGCCCCTCCCTCTTCCAGCCGTCTCCACCACTCACCATTCACCATCGCCATAGTCAAAGTCCACACACACGCGTTTTTTAACATGCAAAGCAGCTTAGCTCACCTCCCCCCCCCCCCTTATCCCCCCTCCAGTTTGGCCTCTCCTGGAAGCCGCCATCTTTAAAGGCGTAGTGTACTGGAGGGAGGAGGAGAACTGAGGTAGCAGGATGTTTGTGAAGACTCTGTTTATATTCTGGCGAGTGTGTCTGGAAGATGTTAAACAAACCAAAACATTTCCCAGCCTCGTCTCCCTCCCAGCTTCTCCCTCCAGCTTATGACTGGAACTATCCCACATCACAGTCGCCATTTTTTATGGAGAAGAGAGAGAGAGAGGAAAAAAAATTCAGCCCATCTCGAGGGCTGGAAAACTAACTGGATTGGAGGCTGGGGCCTGGCGTCCGGGAATGATTTATGACTGTACCATGTTCCAGCCCGGCCCGCCTGGCCCTGGAAGATACCCCAGTTGCCAGAAGCGCCGGGTTCCAGGTTCCAGGCAGATTCACCCACGCGTTGGGTGTGCTGGATGCAGCGGGGAGGGGATGGGTGGGGAGTGAAAGGGGACTAAGGAGGGTGGGGAGAGGGGAGAGGAAGACTAGAGCCTCATCAACACCCCTTTCTTTGTCGTCTGGAATAGCAGAAAGGCAGTTAGCGCGCCAGAGCGGTAGTGGGATGCGCTGCTCCTGGCTCCCTCGTGGTAATGTGTTCATTATGGAGTTTTACAGTGGGGTTTCCAAATGCCTTTTTTTGTGAGGTCCTTCTCTGTTGGCCGGGTCTGAAGGCGAGAGATGAGAGGTGGTTTTGTTTCCCGTCAGACCTTCCTCCTCCTCCTCTCCCTCTCTCCTCTCCCTTACTCCTCGTCCTCTCTCTTCTCCCCCTCCTTACCTCCCTCTCCCTTACTCCTTGCCCTTTCTCCTTCTTCCCTCTCCCTCTTACTCTCCTCCCTCATTCCTTCCCTCCCTCTTCGTTTCCCTCCTTCTTTCCCTTTCATCTTTCACTCCATCCTTCTTCGTTCCTTTGAGAGACCCCCCCCTCCCCTGCCGCCTCTCTCCCTCACCCGTCCGTCCTTCTCTCTCTCTCTCTCTCTCCTCCTCTCCCACCTTTCCTTCTTCTACCCCATGCACCTCTCAGTCCACCCGCTCTTCCATTTCCCTCCCACTTCTCCACCTTCTCTCCCCTCTTTCATCTCCTCCTTACCCCCACGCCCCGACCCCCATATCCCCCACATCCTTCGCTCCACGTCCCTCCCCATCCCAAGCGCCCCCAACCCTCGCCCCACGCCCCCAACCCTCGCCCCACGCCCCCAACCCTCGCCCCACGCCCCCAACCCTCTCCCCACGCCTCCAACCCTCGCCCCACGCCCCCAACCCTCGCCCCACGCCACCCCCACGCCCCCCACGCCCGCAGCACGATTATCTCAGTGAATAAGAAACGCTGATGTTTTCAGAACTTGTTTATCTTACTGTCTGTTGTAAGAGACCCCACCAGCCCCGGGCACGCCTTCCACCCACGCCCACCACCCACGCCCACCACCCTCGCCATAACCTTTCACCCACACTTTCCACCCACGCCTTCCGCCCATAACCTACCACCCACTTTTCCACTCACGCCCTCCTTCCACGCTCACCACCCACGTCATAACCAACTACCCACTCCTTCAACCCACAACCTACCACCCAGGCCTTCCACCCACGTTACAACCTACCACTCACACCTTCCACCCATGCCTTCCACTAACTTCATAACCTACCACCCACGCTACAGCCTATCACCCATGCTTTCTACCCACACCACACCCACCCACATTCACTATCCATGTACCCACCCAGTCCTATTAAAATCACAGCCACTTTGAATAACAATAATAATAATAATAAAATAATAATAATAATAATAATAATAATAAAATAATAATAATAATAATAATAATCATAATAATAATAATAATAAGCTTGAATTAGATCTATTATGGAATATCACGAAATCTCTCTCTCTCTCTCTCTCTCTCTCTCTCTCTCTCACTCTCTCTCTCTCTCTCTCTCTCACTCTCTCTCTCTCTCTCTCTCTCTAAGCCGTAATGCAATCGTTTCCTTGTTCATCCTAGAAAAAAATTCCAATATTGACAAACAAACTAGGATGACGTCACGAGTGAAAGCCTCCACCATTACCACCTGACGTCATGACCCTTTAGTCCACAGAATCGGCTCCCGTGACCTTATCAGATGCGTGTTCGAGGTCATATCAGACATTCACCGTGACATTCAGACATATGTCAAGGATGAGCGGAGGTCAAAGGTCACGAGGAATACAACACGATGTGGGGATGTAAAGCGATTAAAAAAATAAGTGGATTTTCAGTGTGTGTGTGTGTGTGTGTGTGTGTGTGTGTGTGTGTGTGTGTGTGTGTGTGTGTGTGTGTGTGTGTGTCCCTGACGCTCTCCGGTGGGACAGACAGACTCGGTTATTTCCCTCACACCTGGAGATGAAGAGATAGCTCAAGGGGGGGGGGGAGATATCTCATGATTGGGGAGAGATAACTGTGAGGTCTCATTACCGTGTTGGGAGAAGAGTTATGAGGAGAGGGTGTGTATGAGTGACTCTCTCTCTCTCTCTCTCTCTCTCTCTCTCTCTCCTTCCTATTTATTTTTCGTTTTTCTGTAATTTTTCAGTATTATTTTGCCAGCCAAATTTTTTTTTCTCCAATTTCCTCTTCTTCGTCTCCTTCCTTTTCTTCCCTTCTTTCCCTCTTCTCTTCCTCCCTTCTCCTTTCTGTCCGCCCCTTCCCTTTTACCATCTTCCAATCTCTCCTCTTCTATCCCCTCCTTCTCCCCCATTCCAGCTCCTCCTCATCTTCTCTTCCTTCTTCCCATCTCCCTTCCTCTCCTCTTTCCCTCATTCCCATGTTCCTCCTCCTTCTCTCCCTCCCCCTCTCTTCTCCCAACTTATTTAACCCCTTCAGGAGGTAGAGAACAGTAGTGCCTCCCCCTCCCCTTCCGTCCCCTCCCCTACCCCATGTACCTACCCTCACCTCTCCCTCACCCCTCCCCACAGCTCTCATTCTTGCTTTCTTAATCAATCTTTCTCTCACTTAGTCTCACTCTCTCTCTCTCTCTCTCTCTCTCTCTCTCTCTCTCTCTCTCTCTCTCTCTCTCTCTCTCTCTCTCAAATCAAACGTATTCAGTAAATTTAACTTACCTATCCAAAATACATAACAAATTCACATATAATCTGTAATTTCTACTCAAAAACAAATTAATTAATATAAAAACAAATAAACCACCAATTAATTATTTACCAACACCTAAAAAAATAATTAATTACGTCCCAAAATATAAAGGAAATAATTAACCCAACTAATTGAAAAGTCCTGAGAATCGTTGGGGGGGGGGGGGGGGCGGCAAACCACCATATTCACGCATGCGCACTGGTTCCTCTCTCTCTTTCTCTTCCATCAAAGGAGTGGACCGAATAAATTCCTCCCCTTTATAAAACTCATCCTTTTGGGGTCTTATCACACGCCCACCACCGCTCCAGAATTTCCCAGCCTCGACCAACTGAGCGCCAGACCCCCAGAAGAGCCTTCAAGACTCTCTCCGGCTGGGTTTTTCGAGCTTAATTTTGGCTGTGAGGAGATTAATTAATTAAGGAAGCTGGCATGATGTGGGGGAGGGAAGGAGGGGTGAGAGAGGGGAGGTGGTAGGGAGGGGAGGGTTGGGCGCGCGCGGGTGTTTCCCCTTTAAAGAGTTGAAGTTGCCAAGTGTCGCTTGCCGCCATGATGGAGAAATACACTCATATCCACCTGAAATTCCTACATTAATCCACCTCGTGATGGTTAAACCTTTGTGGTGGTGGATTTAATTAATTTTAATTAGCATTTGAGGTGGATTATGAGTAAAGGGAGAGGATAAAAGGAGGGAATAGGTGTAGAATTTACCGCTCGTCTTGTGGTAAGCTGCTGCTGTCATGACTCGTTTTATTGACAAATTTTCTCGGTGTGTAATGGAGACTGTAAGAGTATTATTATCATGCCCGCTGCTGCTGATGATGTCTGCTTCATTAATGTAAATAATAAAATAATAATAAAAAAGGGAAACAGTGGGATAAAATAACTAGATAAGTACATATTGAAGACGGAGTTTGAATTTGTTAACCTCCATTTGTTAATTTAAGTTCAGTGTAATCGGAATATATTTATGGTCGTTAAGCTAGCTACACACACACACACACACACACACACACACACACACAGGTCCTTTAAGATGGTGTTAACTTTTTGGGTGTAAACAACTTTAGGAGAAATGTTAAAAGAGTTAAAACCTCAAAGTTGGTGTTAGTGTTGTGTTGTGTTGTGTAGTAAGTGGAGGATAGTTAAACAGTAGAATGATAATAATAATAATAATAATAATAATAATAGAATATAATAATGAGGATATTATTATTATTACTATTATTATTACTATTATTATTATTATTATTATTATTATTATTATTATTATTGTTTTATTATTATTATACGTTCCATAAGGTGAGTTTTGTATTAATTATCTCGTGCGTTTAACTCTTAAAACACCTGTATTACCTGCCTTCAAGATTCGTGTTTCGTACAATTGATTCGACTCGTTAAGCGATTCGTATCTCGTAAAATGATTCGTGTCTCGTACAGTGATTCGGATCTCAAAAAGTGATGATTCGGCTCTCGTTAAATGAATCATATCTCGTAAAATGATTCATGTCTCGTACAGTGATTCGGATCTCAAAAAGTGATGATTCGGCTCTCGTTAAATGAATCGTATCTCGTAAAATGATTCATGTCTCGTACAGTGATTCGGATCTCAAAAGTGATGATTCGGCTCTCGTTAAATGAATCATATCTCGTAAAATGATTCATGTCTCGTACAGTGATTCGGATCTCAAAAAGTGATGATTCGGCTCTCATTAAGTGATTCGTATCTCGTAAAATGATTCGGGTTTCTTCAAGTGATTCGGGGGTTTCGTAAAGTCGTGAACCCGCACCACTGGATCGTGACCCGTATCTTGCAATATAAAATAACTCCGGGTGATAACAGTGGGGGGGGGGGGGTATTGCCTATATGTATTTAATCAAGAGAAAAAAGATAGAGAGAGATTGAAAAGATTAGAGAAAGAATAAAGAGAGAGAGCTAGAGATAATTAAAACGATTAAAGAAGAAGAGAAAGGGATAAATAAAAAATGGAAGTAAGAGAGAGAGAGAGAGAGAGAGAAAAAAAGAGAGAGAGAGAGAGAGAGAGAGAATGAAAAAGAAAAGATTAAAGAAAAGAGAAAAAGAGAAAGATAAAAAAATTGTGAAAGAAGAGAAGAAAGAGAGGAAGAGAATAAATAAAGAGACAGAAACAGAATAAATAAAACAGTCAATAAATAAATCACACACACGTGACAGACATTAAAACAGACTTATGACAGTATCCGTGACAGACACACTTTTATGACGGGTTGGGGTGTTAAGTGGGCAACCCCTCTTGACGTTTTAAAAGTGGCATTAAGCGAGTCGTAAAGTGATAAGTAGTGACCCTGACAGTGCTGACAGTCGGTGTTACTGTCACTTAAACACGACAGTAAAGGAAGGTGGTGGTTGTCATGCTCCGGGTGTAGTGTCATGCTCCGGGTGTAGTGTCATGCTCCGGGTGTAGTGTCATGCGCCGGGTGTAGTGTCATACGCCGGGTGTAGTGTCATGCGCCGGGTGCAGTGTCATGCGCCGGGTGTAATGTCATGCTCCGGGTGTAGTGTCATGCTCCGGGTGTAGTATCATGCGCCGGGTGTAATGTCATGCTCCGAGTGTAGTGTCATGCTCCGGATGTAGTGACGTAATCAGTGTTAGAACTTGTGTAGTGTTCGTGATGTCTTAATGATGATGGTGATGATGCAATACTACTGCTACAAACAATAATAATAATAATAATAATAATAATAATAATAATAATAATAAATAAATAATGACAATAATAATGATGAAAATAATAACTATCGTACAGGTGTTATCAAGGTGTACTCTTAATGACAGTACAGGTGTTATGGGCGGGACAAGGTGATGATAAGTGTTATGGGGTGTGGGTGCAGGTGTGGGGTGTGGGTGGAGGTGTGGGGGTTGTGGAAATGGGTGTTAAGGGTGTTGTGTGAGTGTAGATAGGGTGGAGGGGGTTTGTTGTGCTCCACCTCCCTACTTCCGACTATTCCTCCACCCTCCACCCACACACCCACCCTCTCTAGTTTGTCTCAGGGGGAAGGTGGGGGGTGGGTAGGGTGTGGGTGGGGAGGATGGTGAGGGTGTGTGGGTGGGCGAGGGCGTAGGCAAGGATGTGTCACAGAAATCAATAACATATCGAGTGTAAAGATGAGCATGTGAACTCTTTCCCACCCACGCCCACTAATCAACCCACCCACGCCCACCCATCAGTCTACCCACGCCCACCCATCAGTCCACCCCCATCCACCCATCAATCCACGCACATCAACACACCCCCTCCCACACACCCAATACCCACACCACACCCACACCAACACACCAACATCCACACCCACACGCCCACCCACACACCCACACCTCATTACCTTTTAACGAATTAGGGTAAAACAAGAGACCACACACACACACACACACACACGCGGGCGAAAAAATACACATACACATATACATAATACAATACACATCATCCATATGTATTTCTCCTGGATGTATACCCCCTCCTCCCCCTCCCCCCGCACCCCTCCCCTCCTCACCCCTCTCCCTCGTGGTGGTAGTGTAGGCCTAAGGTTTTTGTCTGGAGAGGCCTACGTAATTATCTCTGGCCACCTCTCTCCTTCCTTCTCCAGAACCTTGATTATTCATACACACCAACTGCCAATATGGTGCCGTGTATGTATGTGTGTATGTATATATGTATGTATGTATGTATGTGTGTGTATGTATGTATTATGTATGTATGTATGTATGTATCTGTGTGTGTATGTATGTATGTATGTATGTATGTGTGTATGTATGTGTGTGTGTATGTATGTATGTATGTATATGGAGGCGTTTACATCTGTGTGTGTTTGTTTTATATGTATGTACGTATGTACTGTATGTATGTATGTATGTATGTATCTGGGGGCGTATACATGTGTGTGTGCGCGTACCCGTGTGTGTGTGTGTGTACCCGTGATTGTGTGTATGTATTTGTGTGTGTGTACCCGTGATTGTGTGTGTGTGTGTGTTTGTGTGTGTCGTGGTAGCCGTATACAACTTTCATTGCGTGTACATGAGCGTTTTGGGAGGTGCACGCGAACACCTAATTGTGTGGGACGGAGGTAAGGGGGTAGGGGGAGGATAGGGTGGGGGAGTAGGGGGAGGATAGGGTGGGGGGGTAAGGGGAGGATAGGGTGGGGGGGGAGTTGAGGAGGGTAGGGGGGGGTCAGTCTTGCAAGTGACGTCATAGATCACGTGATTTTTGTTTACATCGCCGCCATGTTGAAGGTCGAGACGAGTCCAATTATGGTTAGAAGAGAGTGGTGTCTCTCTCTCTCTCTCTCTCTCTCTCTCTCTCTCTCTCTCTCTCTCTCTCTCTCTGGTATCTTGTAATCTATTTGTGATTATTATATCGAGATCAGATATTATTATTATTATTATTATTATTATTATTATTATTATTATTATCTGTTGAAAGTTGTTATTGTAATCTGTCTGTCTGTCTGTCAGTGTATGTCCTTTTGTCTATCTGTCTGTCTGCATGTGTCTGTGTGATTTCTGTCTGTCTGTGTCTGTATACGTCTGTTTATCTGTCTGCATTTCTATCTGTCAGTCTGTCTGTCTGAGGGAGAACACCGGTCAAGGCATAAATTACCAGACAGAGGGGGAAGTGGACAGGAGGGGAGCGTTTAATTTGTTGCCTCTCTCTCTCTCTCTCTCTCTCTCTCTCTCTCTCTCTCTCTCTCTCTCTCTCTCTCTCTCTCTCTCTCTCTCTCCTGTTTATCTGTCCCTTTCTTTAACCTCCCTTCCTTCTCTCTCTTCTGCACACACACACACACACACACACACACACACACACACACACATGTACAAGATTACAAGATTTACAACACAGAAGGGCGAGGGAGAAGTAATACAATGGCCCAAGGTTGCCATAAGAACGACACTCCCATACACGGTCAACGCCAACCTCGCCCTTAAGCGCCAAACACCGCCAATATTGCGCCAAAACAACGAAGATGTGGAAACTACTAATGCGCCAATGTTCAGTGTGTTCTAACGACCTTCCGTGGATGTGGTTGTTAGGTGATTTGGTTGTTAGTGTTGTTGGGGGTGGTTGGTGTGGGTGGGGGGTGGTTGGTATGGGTGGGAGTTGTTGGTGTGGGTGGGGGGTGGTTGGTGTGGGTGTGGGTGGTTGGTGTGGGTGGGGGTGGTTGGTTGGTGTGGGTGGGGGTGGTTGGTTGGTGTGGGTGGGGGTGGTTGGTTGGTGTGGGTGGGTGTGGGTGGGGTGGTTGGTTGGTGTGGGTGGGGAGTTGTTGGTGTGGGTGGGGGGTGGTTGGTGTGGGTGGGGGGGGTGGTTGGTTGGTGTGGGTGGTGCGTAAGTTGGCGTGGGTGGTGCGTAGGGTAACGTGATTGGTGCTTTGGGTGGCGTGGGTGGTGGGTAGGGTGGCGTGGGTGATGTGTAAGTTTGCGTAATATAGCCAAAATTAACTTAGTCTGGCCTGTATTTGGCGTAAATTAACAAATGCCATCTATTAACCAGCGTATATTTGCGTATTGTTTCAGAGTGGGTAGATACGCCCAAGTCCTTATCGTATACCACTTATGCAATACACATTCTTCTACGCAATATAGTTAACGCATTTATAACCATTACGTAACGTATTTTAGGGCATCCTTACGCATTTCAAGGCATATTAAGGCATGTTAGTGCATTCTTACGCAATTTAAAACATGTAATAAAGATTTTAACGAATCTTAGGGCATTTTAACGCATTTTTCATTCATTCTAACGCACATAAGAGCCATTTAACGCATTGTCGATCATTCTAACGACTTTTAACGCATTCTGACGCACTCTGCCATGTTCCTGTGTGTGTGTGGGGGGGGGGGGGAGAGGGGTGTTACACTTGCATATCATCACTACTTATTACCAGTATTCAAATAATGGTGGGTTGGTTACTGTAATTAGTGAGGGAGAGAGAGAGAGAGAGAGAGAGAGGGGGGGGGGGAAGGATGTGTGTGAGAGACAGACAGACAAAGAAATATTGATATGAGAATGAGAAACAGAATGAGAGTGAGAGAAAGAGAGATAGAGAAAGAAAGGAATAGAGAGAGAATGAGAGATAGAGAGAGAAAGAAAGAGATAGAGAGAGAAAGAAAGAGAGGATCAGATGGCATGACTCAGCCAACTAGTTTCTTCAGCCACTTGTGTCTCTACTGCTAATTTGCATACCCACTCTCTCCTCCTCCTCCTCATCCTCATTCTCTTCCTTCTTTTTTTTTCTTCTTCGTCTTCCTCTTCCTCCTTATGTTTCTTCTTCTTATTCTTCCTACCGACTACTCCCTCTCCCTCCTCCTCCTCTTATCGATCCCTCCCACACATGGTCCAGGATCTCATTATTCTCTTTGTATTTCCCTTAATTTTCCTCCTTATCTCTTTCTTCTCTTCTCTCCCTCCTTCTTCCTTCCTCCTTCTCCTTCCCTTCTCCCTCCCTTTTTCCTTCACCCTCCCTCCCTCCTTTCTCCCTTTCCCTTCGTGTTCTTATAGAGAAAGAAAGGAAGAGAGAGAGAGAGAGAGAGAGAGAGAGAGAGAGAGAGAGAGAGAGAATAACACACATTAATGGAACGAAAGAAAGGAAGAGGAAGAAAGGAAGAGGAAGAAAGGAAGAGAAAGAAAGGAAGAGAAAGAAAGGAAGAGAGAGAGAGAGAATAACACACATTAATGGAACGAAAGAAAGGAAGAGGAAGAAAGGAAGAGAAAGAAAGGAAGAGGAAGAAAGGAAGAGGAAGCAGGATGAGTCAGTGTGGTGTTGACAGATGATGATATTTATCTCTCTCGCTCTCCTCATCTTTATCTGCATAGTGCCTTTGACCTCTCCCCTCTCAGCCTCCCCTCTCACCCTCCCCTCGCACCCTCCCCTCTCAGCCTCCCCTCTCAGCCTCCCCTCTCACCCTCCCCTCGCACCCTCCCCTCGCACCCTCCCCTCTCAGCCTCCCCTCTCACTCTCCCCCTCACCCTCCCCTCTCACACATCCCTCTCCCCCTCCCCTCTCAGCCTCCCCTCTCAGCCTCCCCCTCCCCTCTCACTCTACCCTCTCACTCTCCCCTCTCAGCCTCCCCTCGCACCCTCCCCTCTCAGCCGCCCCCTCTCACTCTCCCCCTCACCCTCCCCTCTCAGCCTCCCCTCTCACACACCCCTCTCCCCCTCCCCTCTCACTCAAGCTCTACCCTCTCACTTTCCCCTCTCACTCTCCCTTCTCACCCTCCCCTCACCCAGTAATATTTCCAGCATATTTTCTCTGTTCCTTGGAAATTAGCCAATATATAGAGCCCTCTCCTTCCTCTCACACACCTCTCCCTCCGTCCCACTCCGATACGTCAGCCTCCTGTTTATTTCTCACCTTATATACACAGGTGAAGTCTCTCTCTCTCTCTCTCTCTCTCTCTCTCTCACCTCTCTCTCTCTCCCTCGACAGGTAGCGTGTGTGATGGAGGTGTGGTTGACCTCCTAGACAATGGCACCACGGTGGCACTTGGTGAGTAATGATTTGCACTGTGTTTTATCGGTCCGGGATGTTTTAATTGGTCCATTGGCTGTCATAATCGGCTTTACAGTGTTTTGATTGGTGCAGTGTTTATCGGCATATGCTTAAACCCCGTTAGTATGACTCACTTTGCCTTATATCATGACCTAACCTTCCAGACTGACCTCGCTAACATGACCTACCTGACATTCCAACCTGACCTGCCCCACTTACATGTCTCACTTCTGACCTCGCTAGCATGGCTCACCCTCCAGCCTGACCTCGCTATTAGGACCCCTGACCCCACGTGTGAGATAGCATATGACCTCTAAATGGCTTCAACTATGTGGCTTCCCTCAGTGAGCCTTCAAGGTCACCGCCCTAACCTAAGCCTCTGTTTTGCTGCCGGCGTAAACGACAAACATACAAACAGACGCTGAGTTGTTGTTTACACTGTCGCAAACTACAAACAAACGCTGATTTCTTTATGTATTGTAGATTATAAATATTGTTTTATTTGTTTGTTATTGTTTACTTCTCACACATAGTTGTTTACTTCATTTTGTTAATATCCTTATTCATTTGTTATATATATTTTTTTTACGGGATTCGCACACCAGGGCACAGGTTACTGACCCACACCAGGGCACGGGTTAATGACCCACACCAGGGCACAGGTTAATGACCCACACCAGGGCACAGGTTAATGACCCACACCAGGACACAGGTTAATGACCCACACCAGGACACAGGTTAATGACCCACACCAGGGCACAGGTTAATGACCCACACCAGGGCACAGGTTAATGACCCACACCAGGGCCTGGGGCGAAATTTTAATAATAATAATAATAATAATAATAATATTATTATTATTATTATTATTATTATTATTATTAAAGGACGATAAATAAACACAAAAATAAAAAAAAATAAAAAAATATATATATACATATATATCAAAAGTGAGAAACGATATATGTGTGTTGTGTTATCAATGGTAAGAGAAACAATTGAGACCCTGCAATTGTGTGTAAATGAGGCAGAAAGTCAGATCAGCAACCTGGGACTTGGTCACAATTTTCGTGATGCCATAAGCCATTTGCCAAGTCTATAGTTCAGTAATTACATAAGTTGCCAATTCTGTAGTTGTGTAGCTGTATCGTCGTGACCAGTAGTACAGGCGGTTGTGGTGCTGAGATAGAATGAAACAAATGAAATCAGTGTTTCATTCGTGACCACCAGAACCTACCGCAGACCACAGCCTCCCGTCCCTCACCTCTCCCCATAGACTCCTCTCCCCTCTCCCCATACACCCCCTCTCCCCTATTCCCTCACCTCTTCACCTCCCCTTCCCTCTCTTCTCTCTCACTCTCCCCAGCTGCTCTCCCATCACCCCTCTCCCCAAGCACAGAAAAAAATCCCTGCTACTTTTTTCCTTCTATTCAGCCATCGTGACCCCCATCCTCCCTAGTGATGGGGGGGGGGGTCACTGCGGAAGCTGGACCAGTCAAGCCGCAGTGACCGCACGAGACAATGTGACAAGCGCACACGTTCAACAGGTCCCCGCATGCGGTTACCGCCACCTTGACTCTCCTGACCACACGCACCTCCACCGCCCCCCCCCTCATCCCCCCACTTTCACCCCTCCTGCCCTCACCTCTATCTCCCCCCACCCTTTCCTTCCGCACCCTAGAGAGAGATAAAAGGAGGGAAAGTAGATAGATAGATAGATAAATAGATAGATGGATAGATAGATAAATAGATAAATAGATAGATAGATAGATAGATCCTCACCTGTATCCTGGTCTGTATCTTCACCTGTATCCAGCTCACCTGGCTGTATCATCACCTGGCTCTGGCTACAACACAAGGCCTGGCTCTGTCCTTGTGCGGGCCATACCGGTATACATCTTGTCACGCTCTTGGTCACACTGTCACGTGTGTCTGTGTGTCAGGTCGTCTAGGTCAGAGGTCATGTAGCGCGGTGGTACAAGGGGTCAGTGTGTACGATTCACGGCCCGCTCCTAATTGACCTAGGTGTAAATGGATACCTGAGTTTACAGAGAAGGCCATGTGTACCGAAGGCTTAGTACACACACACAGACACACACACACCTGTACCCACATCTTAGTTCAGTGACTCACAAAGTATATACCTGACTGAGCATCTTCACTACACCTGTCTTGTGAGGGAGTATTGTTATTATTGTTATTAGTTGTTGTTGTTGTTGTTGTTATTTTTGTTGTCGTAGTTGATGCATGTTCTTCCTTTTCTTGTTGTTGTTGTTGTAGTTTTTGCTGTTATTATTATTATTATTATTATCATCATCATCATTATTATCATTATCTCTCTCTCTCTCTCTCTCTCTCTCTCTATTTTGTCTCTGTGTTTTGTCTCTCTTTTGTGTCTTACTCTCTCTCTTTTATCTCTATTGTCTCTCTACATCTATCTCTAATTTTGTCTCTATCTCTATATTATTTTATCTCATATCTCTCCATTGTCTCTCTATCTCTCAATGAACAGAGGATTGGGGGGGCAGGGGGTGAGAGGGTAAGGGAGAAGGGGGTATGAGGGAGAGGTGTGAGGGGAAGGGGTGAAGGAGGAGGGTAAGGGCGAGGGGTAAGGGGGTAAGGGGGTGAGGGAGGGGGGAGGGGGGGTCTTATTCTGTGGTTCTTGGCAGTGGTCAAGGTGTGGTCAGGTAAGTATTAATAAAACGGAAGAAGTCAAACACTCAAATGTCACCACCACCGGGCCTGTCCAGGACTCAAATGTCACCCAGGTATTGTTGATCAGTTTCTGTGTCTCTTAATACTGTACGTGTATGTGTGTGTCATGTGTGTGTATCCTGTATATATATATGTGTGTGTGTGTGTGTGTATGACCTGTGTATATTTTTTCACAGACACAAGAGCGACAGACAATGAGATATTTTTTTTCTGAGGGGTAGGGGCGGAGGTGAGGGGGGAGAGGGTGTGGGGCGGAGGTGAGGGGGGGGAGAGGGTGTCTTTTTAAATCGCCTCCCTTACACAAAAGTGTTTTTGTTCTCTGGGTCGTGTTCAGTGTCTTATCCTTTATGGTTATGTGCTAATGTTTCCTCCCCTCCCCTCCCCCCCATTCTCTCTCTTTCTCTCTCTCCTCTTCCCTTTATTCCCTCCGTTTCCCCTTCCTCTCTCTTATCCCTCTCTCCCTCCTTCCTTCTGCTCACTTATACTGTAAGGAAGGAGGGGAGAAGAGGGGGAAAGGGGGTAAGGGGAGGAGGGGAGCAGGAGAAAAATGGAGGGGAATAGAAGGAGAGGGAAGAGGGGGAAAAGAGGGGAGAAAGGGTGAGAGAGTAAAAAAAAACAGGGTGACACGTTATTATTGTGGTCAGTCTTAATTGGTTGTAGAGGAAGCTGATCAATTATTGGTCGAGTGTCGCTTTGTTTTGATTTTGGGGATTATTGTCAACTGCCCCCCCCCCCCCCACCACCACTTCCCTTACGCCAGGTGAGGGTGTACGCCAGGTGAGGGTGTACGCCAGGTGAGGGTGCACGCCAGGTGAAGGTGTACGCCAGGTGAAGGTGTACGCCAGGCACTCGGTAATTACTGGTTCATATTCAACAGGTAGATATTTAACTAGCTCATCTATGGTACCTGTATACAAAGATTCATATACATACCTACGTTATATACATTTGCATACATAGATGCGTACACTTGATGATGTATTTAGATGAGCGTAAGGTGACTGTTGACTGCTTTAAGAGACAAGAAAGATATTAATGCTATTTTTTTCAATGTTGATTATTGTACCTGTGTCTTCTGTACACCTGAACTCCACATCTGTAGCACCTGTATAACATTTCTCTCACCACACCTGTGCACCGCGCCCACCACACCTGTTCACCACGCCCACTATACCTGTGCACCACGCCCACCACACCTGTACACCACGCCTACTATACCTGTACACCACGCCCACTATGCATTGTGCATCATGCCCACCACACCTGTACACCACGCCTACCACACCTGCTCACGCCCACCACACCTGTACACCATGCCCACTATACCTGTACATCACTCCCACCACACCTGCTCACCACGCCCACTATATCTGTTCACCACACCTGTACATCACGCCCACCACACCTGTACATCACACCCACCACATTTGTGCACCACGTACACCACGCCCAGTATACCTATACACCACGCCCATCACACCTGTACACCACGCCCACTGTACCTGTAGAACACGCCCATTCACTTCACCTGTACCACTGAAATCCCACTTCCACCCCCCCCCCACCCGCCCGCATTCTCCACGTTACTATATTGCAGTATGACCTCAGAAGCCCCGCCCACGCTCACCACATCCTTAACCCCCCCTCCTCCCCCCATTTGGTACTAGTGACGGAGGAGAGACCGGCGCCAGTCATCCCGGTACTCACCTGGTAGTCTGTCAGCATCTGTCCCGGGACATGGATCACCTACGACATCATCACCACCACCACCACCCACCGCTCCTCCACCAGTTACCTCTCCACCATGGCCTCCTCCACCACACTCAGAAACAGGAACTCCACAGCAGCCTCCACAGTTTCCCACAGCAGAAGGAAGAGCACCACTATAACCTTCAGGAGAAACATCCCTACCACAGTCTCCATCACCACCAGGAGCCCCAGCACCTCCCCAGCCTCTCTCACCTGCTGCGGTGTGGTCTCCAGCAGCGTGTGGCGGCCCCATACGCTGTGCTCTGCGACACACCGACGGGCTGCACCACAACACACGACGAAAACATAACACTCGTGGATGGCTGGACGGAGCAACACAAACCCGGCCTGGAACACAATGTCTCCTGCAACATCTATTCCTTCCCCTGCCACGGTGCTGGGGGCCTCCTCCCTCAACACCTGCGACAACAACCCCAGCAGCTTCTCCAACACCTGTATCCTCCACCTCAACAACAGCAGCAGAGGTTGGTGAGGGAGAGATACGG
>CAUDMG010002176.1:297500-335000 GCA_958450375.1 Homarus gammarus | reverse complement strand
GCATGCTCAGAGTCACAACTAACAGTATCGTAGCGGCCGCGTCAAGTCGCTGGTGCTCCTGGAAGTGTTGGGTGACGGAGGTTGGTGCAGTGTGTCAATCAAACCTCTTCTCGTAGGGCGCCGCCCCCAGTGACCTGAGAGTGTTGGGTGCTGATGTTATGACGTCAGCGAGATCAACGGAGTGCAGAGGAGGGTCAGGACAGTGAAGATGGCTCTCATAATGTGGCCCCGTAACGTGGACAGTAGCCAACTGACAGGTAGGCAGTACTTACTCTACGGGCTGGGCACGCGCACCCTCGCTGCCCTGCCCGGAGTCACCTCACCTCACCTCACTTCACCTCACAAGTGACTCCCACAACCCATAACTCACAACAACAACAAGATTGAAGCATGTGTAGGGTGTGTAGGTGGTGTGTTAGGGTGTGTAGAGGTGTGTTAAGAGGGTGTTGCACGGCGTGGTGGTGGTGGCGGTGACTGAGGTGTGGTATATCGTCTGTTGTAAAAGTTAAGTCAGGTTTATTTTTTAGTGTCGTGTCGTTGTGTGGCGGTTTATTCTCTGTTTTACACGTATCTCTGTGTTTTATCGGTGTTATGCCTTATCCCCCGTTTGTCTTACACTTATTTTATCGCTAGTTTGACCGTAACATAAACCAAGGTGCTGTAGAATACATACTAGGCTTTATTTAACTCTTGGGAAATACATCCACTCAACAATTAAATTTAACTATTATTAAAATTTATTTATCAGGGAATAATTATCATCAGAATATCCATAATCACGTATAAAAAATATTCTCCATAATTATTTACTTAGAAAAATCAATATTAGGGAAGTTTTGAAGATAAGTGGTGCTATTATGTACAAGTGAGGAGGACTTGCCCTTGTGGCGTGACCAATTGTTGCCCCTTGCACCCTCTTACCCCAGCAAGCTAATTTGCATATTAGGAACCACCGTAAAAATGATGTATTACCCTCATAGAGTCTGTGTGAGTGTTGGTCTGAGTTTAGTACCTCGCTCACATTACCTAAAACACCTAATGATAATAAGAATAATAAAGTAATTTCTTTTGTTGTATACTTAGAATAATAATAATTTCAGTGACATTGTTATAACTTGTCAACTTGTTTATTAATAATGACTTAGTATAGAAGGAGGAGAATTTTTTTTTTTGTATTTTGAGATTAAAAACTCGAAAAAGATTAATTTGAAAAAGCAAACGCTTAAAATATATATTGAATTGTGTTTTAAGAGTCTCTGAGTTACTTAAGTGATTGTTATTAAATGTAATCTTTGTAATTTGTCTTAGTGGAGTTGTAATTGTTATATTAATCCTCTTTTTTAACACAATTTACAGACATATTTAAGATCCACAAATTCTGATATAGATATAATAATTTTATTTAAGTTGAGATTTACAATAGTTTAGTTTTGTCGTCAATGTATATACGCTACTCAATTCTTGGATGGAAATTAGTGCTGAAACTTTGAGTGGTCGCACGTTAATACTGACGAAGAATGAGATGATATATAATATGAATTACATCTTGATTCCAATTTACCTGAAGCTGAGGGAGAAAAAAAATCAAGAATTGCTTAACTAGATCTTTAAGATTTCACCTCATTCTCAAACACAAGACAATGTTATGTGATGTGGCTTTTGTATTGTCTTCTTTTTTTTAATATAATTCGTAATTTATATTGATGTAATTAGTTTTTTATTCGGAAATTTATGTAATTGATGTTAGGTTGTTACTTGAGGATGCAGTTAGAGTTTTTGTGAAGAATTAGGGATGTTAGTCAAGTACAAGTTCATTAAAGTTCATTAACAAGATTTAAGTTACGTAATTCCTTGTTATTCTTAGTCTTTATTTCGATAATGTGGTGTAGTTGCAGGTGATTTTCAAAGGTGATTTTTTACAGTTCTGAACTTTACCTAAACTGAAAAATATATTTGCAGGTTAGGTTAGGTTAAGTGAGGTGAGCTTAGGTTAGATTAGTGTCCCTTGTGTATCACCATAAACTATTTAGGTCCGTTTGCACAGATTAAAAAATATTTAATCTGGAAAAATTTACCATACAAATTAACACTGGATCACTTACATGAAACAGTATAGAAAAATGATCCCTGGACACATAGTAACTAGATTCAACCATGGTTATCCCTCTAATAGCCCAATTCACGTAGTTAATGGTACTTAAGAGTAATATCTCAACAAAGGCGGTAGTTTAAGTAAAAGTCATGAGGTAGTGAGGACTTGCTGGACGCCGAAGAGGACGTCTTTATCCCAGGGAACAACGGGAAGTGAGGCTCAGGAAGAGGTCTTGTACCCCGCTGGTATAATTATTAGCGGAAGGATCACGTGAAGATTAACACTCCCAGGTTATTTTTATCTTAAGACGGACACATAGTATCTTACACTAATTTAACCTAATCTAACTTACCGTAACCTAACCTAACTTACCCTAACCTATAACTCTACACTAACCTAACCTAACCCCTCTTCCCCCTTGGTTAATCTTAAGGTGAAAATAAAAGAAGAGAAACTTGGTGGAAATACTAAGATCATGTTACCACCAGACGGGAGAGAATAGATGATATTTCAATTTAGAGATTACCTCCCCTCCCTTCCTCTTCGTCCCCCTCCTCTTCCTCCTCCCCCTCCCCTCTCCTCTTCCTTCTCCCCCCTCTTCTTCCTTCTTCCCCTTCCCCCGCCGTGGTTCAGGGGTTCAGGAACTCTTGTATTTAGGGGGAGGGGAGAGAGTAATTTAGCTTGGGTTAGGTTACGTTATTTGGGTGTCGGTAGGTTATTGGTGGGGGGTGTCTCGGTGGGTTGGTTGAGCGGTGGGTAAGGTTAAGTGTTAGAATAGGCTATTAATTTGAGTGTTAGGTCAGGCTAGGTTAAGTATTGTTAGGTTAAAGCCAGTAGGGTTAGGGTAGGTTATTTGAGTATTCGATAACATTATTGAGGCTAAATTACACTGGATTGCACGGGGAAATTACTGGACTTGGCTTGGTGAGGAAATTATCACACGGACACATTGGCTTGACCCTTCGGGGAAATTTTTGCTTGGTGATTCGGGAACTGGCTTGGGAGGAATTATTACACAGGGAGACAGCTGGCGTGGCTTGGTGGGAGAAATTATCACACAGGGATACATTTAGCCTGGTTTGGCAAGGAAGTTATCAGACGGGGACATAATTGCTTTGGCTTGGCGGGGGAAATAATTCCACGATGATTTGGGAAATTGGCTTAGTAGGGATATTACTCTACAGGGACACAATTCCTTTGGCTTGCCAGCGAAAATTATTACACCCTGATCTCGTCAACTGACTTTAACAGGGAGATTATGACACAGGGACACTGGAAATGGCCTGTGATCGATATTTTTACAGCGAGAGATGGGGTCATAATGCAGGGTTTGGTACTGTACTGTATAATGATCGGGGAAGGCTTTGTGAGATCGTGTTTTAATATAACCTAATACAGTTTTACTCCTCCGGTGTTTGAGCTAATTTGGAGTAGGGTACAGGTTACATACTGCACTCAACCGCGTCCGTCAGAACACACACGGACATACACGGACATATATACACACGGAAACACACACACATACGGAAACGCGGATACACACACACATACGGAAACGCGGACACACACACACACACACATACGGAAACACGGACACACACACACACACACATACGGAAACACGGATACACACACACACACATACGGAAACACGGACACATACACACATACGGAAACACGGACACACACACTCACACATACGGAAACACGGATACACACACACACAAATACGGAAACAGACACACACACATACGGAAACGCGGACACACACACACACATACGGAAACGCGGACACACACATACGCACACATACGGAAACACGGACACACACATACACATACATACGGAAACACGGACACATACGGAAACGCGGACAAACACACACATACTGAAACACGGACACACATACACATACATACGGAAACACGGACACACACACACACATACGGAAACACGGACACACACACACATACGGAAACACGGACACACACATTTATACGGAAACGCGGACACACACACAGACGGAAACACGGACGCACACACACATACGGAAACACGAACACACACACACACATACGGAAACACGGACACATACACATACGGAAACACGAACACACACACACACATACGGAAACACGGACACACACACATACGGAAACACGAACACACACACACACATACGGAAACACGGACACATACACACACATACGGAAACACGAACACACACACACACATACGGAAACACAGACACATACACACACACACATACTGAAACACACACACACACACACATACGGAAACACGGACACACACACATACACACACACACATACTGAAACACACACACACACATACGGAAACACGGACACACACACATACACACACACACATACGGAAACACGGACACTACACACATACGAAACACAACACACACACACATACGGAAACACACACATACACACACACATACTGAAACACACACACACACACACATACGGAAACACGGACACACACACATACACACACACACATACTGAAACACACACACACACACACATACGGAAACACGGACACACACACATACACACAAACACATACGGAAACCAGCGAGAATTTTAATGGTTTTGGAAAGATGGGAATTTGGTGATGCGGTTAGGTTAGGTTAGTGTTGTATTATTGTTATATTATTATTATTATTATTATTATTATTATTATTATTATTATTATTATTACCGATATCGTTATTGTTTTTTGGTTTCTCTTTCCTCTTCTACTTATCATTATTATTATTATTATTATTATTATTATTATTATTATTATTATTATTAGCGTTTAGTCTTCCTCCTCCTCCTCCTCCTCTTCGTCATCACCTTTTTTTATTCCTTACTCGACTTCTTACGGATATATTTACTGAATATAATTTATCATAATATACCGATGGGCCGTGTATATCTGGGAAGAGCTATAGTCCATGTATATACGCATTACCTATAACTTACTTCTTACCGCCGCCTTGTGATGGCCTCAGCCAGAATTTACTATTATAATATGCTATTGGAATTTAATCTGTTTTTTGGGGGATTGTAAATGCTGGTTAGAATTATACTTTTGGTATATGTGAATGTTCGTGGAATTTTTTTCGTGTTGAGATAAATCCGGTTGGAATTATTTTATTGGAATTTATTTGGGTTAATATGAATGTTATTGGAATTATTTTGTTTGGTAATATTAAACTTACAATTTATTTTGCGTGATATAAACCCTGGTGAAATTAATTTTTAGTAATATTAAAACTATAAAGTATTAGAATTTATCTTTGGAATTACAAAAGACAAATTTATCTCCGGGGATAAAAAGAAAAACGAAATGGATTTTTTTGGTAAAATAAATAGTATTGGAATTTATTTTGTGGTGTTATGTATCAGTATTTTTAGGGTATTATAAAAGACAGTTGGAGTTTCTTAAAGGTAATATATAAGTTTAATTCGTGTTTCATTACTTTATTTACACTGACTTCTTTCCTTCAAACTGATTCCTTCATTCACACTGACTTATTTCATTCAAACTGCCTTTTTCATTCACACACACACACACTGACTCACCCCCTCCCCCCCCACCACTGTAAACTAACCCCCTCCCCCCCCCTTTCATTATCTCTGACTCGTCCTCCTGTTAAGTTAGGTGACCCCGACTATCAAGTAACGTTACACTTGTATTTTCAGCGTCACATCCGCTATCGAATTTTTATCAGCGCTTATTTCCCCCCTTCCCCCCCCTCCCCCCCTCCCCCCCCTCCCCCCTGACGTAGGTGACGTTTCCGTTAGGTGTTTCAGACATTACCACGATCCTCCTCTTCCCTTTTGCTCGTCTGTTTTAGTTTTATTTATTTATTTATTTATACTCGCTACACCTTTGTTTATACTCGGTACACCTTTGTTTATACTCGGTACACCTTTGTTTATACTCGCTACACCTTTGTTTATACTCGCTACACCTTTGTTTATACTCGGTACACCTTTGTTTATACTCGGTACACCTTTGTTTATACTCGCTACACCTTTGTTTATACTCGCTACACCTTTGTTTATACTCGCTACACCTTTGTTTATACTCGCTACACCTTTGTTTATACTCGCTACACCTTTGTTTATACTCGCTACACCTTTGTTTATACTCGCTACACCTTTGTTTATACTCGGTACACCTTTGTTTATACTCGGTACACCTTTGTTTATACTCGGTACACCTCTGTTTATTACCTATACTCTACCATTACCCTACCGTCATTAGTCCTATACCACCACCATACCACTCTTACACCACCACACGGACACTACCATATCACACCACCATCTTCTTCTTCTGGTGTTATATACTGTAGTTTTTCCCCACACCAAACTGACTCTCGCTTCGGCTAAAATTGACCTTCGGGTAGACTGAACCTCTCTCTCTCTCTCTCTCTCTCTCTCTCTCTCTCTCTCTCTCTCTCTCTCTCTCTCTCTCTCTCTCTCTCTTGTCCATTCACGTTTGTCTTGGTAACGGAGAGCACTTTTTTAATGCTCTCTCTCTATATATATATCTCAGTAACCTTTCGGGGCCACCAGTTCATTGAGGTGTTTTATAAGAGCAACAGGATAGACGAGAGAGCCACTGGAGGTAAACTGCTTCGTCTTCCCCTAACACACTTGTCTAACAGTTTTTTTTCTTCTTTTTTTTTTTTGGAACGGTGGGACGGGGAGTAGGGGGGTCCGTCCTCGCCCTTGTCACTGTGAGTCTTGTGGGGGCAGTTCTCCTCCTGTTGTTGTTGCTTCACCTCTCTCTCTCTCTCTCTCTCTCTCTCTCTGTATTTTTGTTCAGACGACCCCTCTTATACACGACTCGGTCACCCCCTGCGATCTCCCACACGACACCCTTGTCTTTACGACCTCCTCACACTCCTCTCACGCGCCCTGCACGACTCGTACACGTATCTCCCGCTCCTTACGACCCCCTCACCCCCACATCTCGCCCAAACGACCCCCCCCCCCCGCACAATACCCATGCTTGTACACGACCCATGCATGTACTTCTGGTACCTTTCACGACCCTGTTACTACGATCCATCTCCCCCTACGACTTACGACTCCCCTTCCACCACACACTCAAACCTTTGGCACCGCCCACGACCTCTGTCCTCCCCTCACACCGCCCACTACCCTTACGACCTCCTCCTCCACTCCGCCCCTCCCCCCTCCCCTCACCCTCTCGAACCCCTGTACCGGTTCTCGGCCGGCGGCATAATGTGTGTTGTATCCACAATCTTGACATATAGTGCTGGCGGCCCCCGATCTGTCCGGCTGAGTGTGTGTAGGCCTTGCTCTACACCCACTTATTGACGCGGGGGGTGTAGGCGGGTGTATTTAAGACGGCCTAGGGTGTACGGGGAGGGTCCTGGGTGTAGACGGGTGTAATGGGAAGGGCGTCCTGGGTGGAAGGTTTATTTTTAATTAGATTTTTGGGTTTAATATTTTTTCGTTTAATTTAATCGTAATTTTATTTTTTCCTATTTCCCGTCGTTACTATAAACAGCTCCTGCTGTCTCCTTGTTTTTTCACCACCTAAATTCTCATATATATATATATATATATATATATATATATATATATATATATATATATATATATACTGACAGTATTATTTTTCTCTATTAAGTTCCGTTCTCATGTGGCTCAAGTGTACCCCATTTTCTTTGTTGTGTTTTACGTAATAATTAGTTTGTTACGTTTTCTGTTCTCTAAGCTGGTCACTCGTACGTAAAATATTTTCTCTAAAGAACAGTGGAATGTTTTTATCTTCGTTAGAAACCACAGTACGTTTTTTTCTAGAGACCGCTTGATGTTTTCACATAACAGATACCGCAAATATTTTTCCTTTATGCTATAGGGATCACAAGAGTGATTTTATTAAGTAGAGACCACGGGATATATGTAACGCTGAGTAGAGACCTTAGGATATTTTTCCATTGAATTATATATAATTAAAAACCCCGGGATGTGTATTTTCTCAAAGTAGAAACCGTTTAAATTTTTCATTAGAGAACACAATAATAATATTTTGAACTGCAGAGACAGTAGGATTAATATACTCATCACGGTAGAGACCCGCACTCTCTGTCTTTCTCTATTACTCTTTACAGACCATAACAAACTAAAATTTCCCTATTCATATAAAAACTCGCAGCTAGAGACCGTAAGATCTTCCACGCCGTTCTCTAAATAAACCACGTTATCTATCCTGAAAAAAATCCTGTAGAAACCGTTGTACTCGCGATGTTGTCAAGAAACCGTAACACTCCCACGGTGTTCTCTAAAGTAACAACCGATTCTGTAACTTTAAAATCCCCGTAGAGACCGTAAGACTCTCCCACGGTGTTCTCTAAAGAAACCACAATATTATATCACTCCGCCACACACCGCACGGCAGCTCACTTCCGGCCTACACAGACCTCACCTCCTAACACTGTATGTCTGTAGGGTCCAGCCTCTGTCACGCTGTTATTATTATTATTATTATTATTATTATTATTATTATTATTATTATTGTTATTATTATTTGTAGTAGTAGTAATGATAATAAAAATAAACGTTAAGTAGTGTCATTATTATTATTAGTAATAGTATTAATATAACAATAAAAATAACAAAAATAATAATAACAGTAATAATAATAATTGTTTGTTGTTAGTAATATTATTTTTATCATTATTATTATTATTATTACCTTCACCAGTATTCATGTTATTGTATTGCTTTGTGTTTTGTCAATAATAATGAAGTTAATAATAGTATTAATAATGTTGCTACTATATAATACTCTCCTCCTCCACCACCACTTCTTCCTCTTCTTCCTCCTCCTCCTCACACATACATCTCAGCGGCTTCTTCATCTCACCTTCGGCGTTCAAATCTCCCGTAGAGAACCCCTCCCTCCCTCCCTCCCTCCCTCTCTCCCCTCCCTACCGACGAGGGTGTGGACGGGCGCTGCATCTCCCCTCCTCCCTACCTCTCCCTTCCCATAAACTACGAGGTTTTGTAGAAAGGAAAAGAGAGAGTGCTGTTGCATCCTCCCTCCCCTCCCTGTCTCCCTCCTTCCCTCCCTACCCTCCCTGTTGTCCTCCTTCCCTCCCTACCCTCCCTGTCTCCCTCCTTCCCTCCCTACCCTCCCTGTTGTCCTTCCCTCCCTACCCTCCCTGTCTCCCTACCTTCCCTCCCTTCTCTCCCTGTCTCCCTCCTTCCCTCCCTACCCTCCCTGTCTCCCTCCTTCCCTCCCTCCCCTCCCTGCCTCCCTCCTTCCCTCCCTACCCTCCCTGTCTCCCTCCTTCCCTCCCTACCCTCCCTGTTGTCCTCCTTCCCTCCCTACCCTCCCTGTTGTCCTCCTTCCCTCCCTACCCTCCCTGTTGTCCTCCTTCCCTCCCTACCCTCCCTGTTGTCCTCCTTCCCTCCCTACCCTCCCTGTCTCCCTCCTTCCCTCCCTACCCTCCCTGTCTCCCTCCTTCCCTCCCTCCCCTCCCTGTCTCCCTCCTTCCCTCCCTACCCTCCCTGTCTCCCTCCTTCCCTCCCTACCCTCCCTGTTGTCCTCCTTCCCTCCCTACCCTCCCTGTTGTCCTCCTTCCCTCCCTACCCTCCCTGTTGTCCTCCTTCCCTCCCTACCCTCCCTGTCTCCCTCCTTCCCTCCCTCCCCTCCCTGTCTCCCTCCTTCCCTCCCTACCCTCCCTGTCTCCCTCCCTCCTCTCCCTTCTCATAAACTACGAGGGTTTGTAGAGACGAATAGTGTTGTTACTTCCCTCCCTCTCTCCCTGCACCCCCCTCCCTCGCTCCCTCCCTCCCCTCCCTACTCTCCCTCTCTCCCTCTCTTCGCGGTTACCTCAGTGATCTTAATGGTTTATGCATAATGTTCAGGTGTGATGGTGTGTGTGTGTGTGTGTGTGTGTGTGTGTGTGTGTGTGTGTGTGTGTGTGTGTGTGGTTATAAAAGAGAGAGAGTGAATTAGAGAGAAAGAGAAAGAATGAGTTAGAGAGAGAGAGAATTAGGTAATGTAGAGAAAAGGAATGTCTGACACACACACACACACACACACACACACACACACACACACACACACATTCACAATCACAGCCGCACAAGTGTTTCCCAGCAGTCCACGTTAACTCTCCACCATATAGTATTTACATTTGGTCAGCTTCTGGTGAGGCGCCCTGGGTGTGGTGGTGGTGGTGTGATGTGGTGGTGGTGGTGTTATGGTGATGGTGGTGTGGTGTGGTTTTAGGTGGTGTAGTCCATTTAATAGGTTTTCAAATGGTCCCTAAGGTAATCCAGAAGGTAAATTTTGACGGCGTGGGTCATTTGAAAGACATTTGGTTCTGTAGAGGACTTTAAATGCTCTTTGAAATTAACTGACCACTTAGGAGGACCATTTAAATAACTTCTAAATGGGTTAAATGTCACCCTGAGTTGATGGAGCCAATCTGGAGGCATTTAAGTCATATGAAGGCATTTAAAAATTCTATATAAAAAATTTGATTCCATTTGGAGATATTTAAATGATATGCAAATGAGTTTAAAAGCGGATGTTTTTAATACGTAGATGGGGTAGAGAGCCAGGTGGTATGAGGGGACGTGTTAAAAGGCTCACTAGGACAGATAGAAGCGATAAGGGTCTTTTAAATGAGATACAGACGAGATAAAAGGTGTTTGTGAAGATACTGAGGCACTTAGATAAACTATAAGTGACTTAACTGGCTTTATATAACACACGGGACATTTAACAGAGATGTGCACGATATAAAATAAATATTAGATAAAATTTTAAATTATATGTGTTTAAAAGGCATTTGCATAAGAAGGATGCTATTTAAATGACCTGTGGATAAAGCTAGAGATTGTGAGAGACATTTACTTAAAATATAAATAATAATACAGACCTTTGTCACGTAAGCATCATGTTGATTTTTTTTTTTTTTTTAGTATTTGGTAAACTTGATATTGTAAAAAATATATATCCCCGGTTTTACTTTGATATAAGGTAATTTTTTTTAGGGTAATTTATCTAAAAAATACGGCGGTTGGTTCAGTTTCTTCAGGTTATTGCTATTAAATTTATTTGTTCTTAAACTATTGTATGTGTTATTGTTTTATTAATTAGTTTTATTGTGAGGTGAATCGTAGTACCGGTAGTTAAAGTTTGTATGTGTTGGCATCACTGGCTATATCGTATTGAACCGTTGGCTTCATGTCCAATGTTGAAAGCCAGACATCACGTTTCCCGCGTCCGGTCATTGACGATATTACCAGAGAATAACAAGAAATGCCTTACAAACTACTTCTATTCTTTTCCAGAGAGGGAGATGAATAGATTGAGAGAAAGATAGAGACAGAGAGAGAGAAAAAGAGAAAGAGGGAGGAAGACAGCTGGCGAGCGCTAAATAACACGCCCTTGATATAAATTGTAAAAGTGGGGTGGATGGGATTTGGTGAGCGCGACGGCCCGGCCACACTTGTGCTACTCAGTTGATTCTCGGTAATGTCTGCATGATAGGAGTACAGACACCTTGTGGCTGACACATTTATTAAAACACCCAATCATTACACAGTCTCCCATGCGCATATCTATCCCCAGCAGTTTGAAATTATTGTCGCCAATTTGTCGTAAGAACGTTAAAATTTCCCTCAATGGCCGACCGCTCGAAGTCTCTAGTCATGGCGGAGGAATATCTGTATTTTGATTATTGTAACTACATTAATATTATTTTCCCTCGTTTAAATTGATTTTGTGGATTTTTTTTATTGAATTCTGTAATACGGTGTTGTAGGCGTCAGTGTAAATTGTTCTAGTGGTTGTTATAGTGAGTTTGTGTTGAACGGTACAGTGATAGCCTCGTCGGTTTAAAGTTATGTATTCCTGTGGATTCATTTGGGCTCCATAAGGTAATTCATTAATCCATATTTAACCTCTGGATTAGGAATCATCGAGACATTGGATTAGTAGCAGAGTTAAGTTTAGTTAGTGTCTGTAAGTTTGGTTTTAAGTCCAGTTCAAATTCGTTAAGGTTTCGTGTCATAAAGTTTGAGTTAAGTTAAGCTTTGTAGTGGATATAGTTCAAGTTGGTTAGGTTAGGTTAGTTTTAGGTGAGCATGGTTTCGTTGATACGATTACCAAGGTCAGTTTAGCTTGCGAAATTGATAGAGTTTGCAAGGTCAATACAAATCGTAAAAATCAATAAAGTTTTACAAGGTCAGTGAAATTGGCAAAAAGAATCAACAAAATTCGCAAAAATCACAAAAAAATAACAAGGTCAATAAAATTCACAAGATCAATAAAGTTTTTAATCACAGTATGTATGATGTTTGTTTTAACTTCGGTGACTTTTTTTTTTTAAGGAAATTTACAGTAGGTGACAATTTAATATTAGGCAAATTTGATGACGTTTACCACCACCTCCACCACCACCACCAATCGATTCACACGAGATCGATATATTTCCGTCATCATCAGAATAAAGTGTGTTTGGTCACGGTAGGGATGGGCTGGGCCGGTTTAGTCAGTCAGTCGTACTTTGATTTATCTCTTTGTATCTCTTGAGCTATACAATTTAATTTTGTCCAGTGATATTTTTAATTTGTCTGTTGGGATTTTGACCAGTGGTTAATTGCGTAGGGGATTTTGACCAATGGTTTCTTGTAGTCGGGATTGGGGGATTATATTATAGAACCATCCTTTTAGCCATGCACCACCACCTCCACCTCGAGCTTGACCGCCTGCCCGCCCGCCTGCCCTCCCCTATCCATCCTCCGTACCTCCATATCGATAAACCCCTGACATATTATCGTTGCACCGCGCGGTCGAATTAATATACCAAACACTCCATTATGTATTTAAATTATGGGATAGGTGGCCAGTGTGGGCGTAATGGGATGGGCGGGGGCGGAAAAACACGGGTGTAATGGGCAGTGAAAAAGTGGGGGAATATTTAATGCCAAGAGGAGGAAGGTTGAGCGGAAGTGTGTGTGTGTGTGTGTGTGTTATGTAAGGTTGTATTCATTCAGGTTTTGGCGGGAAATTTTTTGCACTGGGTTATTTTGGCGGGATTTTTACGTTTGCGAGGTTGTTTTGGCGGGATTTTGTATTTTTTGAGAATTTACGGTATTTGGATTCTTTTGGCAAAAATTTTATCATATGAGATCATTTTGCGCGGGAATTTTTGTTGGTCTATGATGTTATGTTGGCGGGAATTCCTAATGTTCGGGAGTTATTTTGGGCGAAAAAATTATTACCAAGTGTTATTTTGGGCGGGAGTTCTGTTATCCGGGATTATGTGGGCGAGAAAATTGTCATGAATGAAGTTATTTAGCGCCGGCAATTTCTGATATCAGTGAATGTTTTGGCGCGAATTTGTCATGTAAGAGGTAATTTAGCGCGGGAATTACTATTGTTCGGAGCTAATTTGGTGATAATCTGACGTTATTTTGCGCGCGGGAATTACTAATGCGCCGAGTTATTTTGGCGAAAACATGACATTATATTGCGCGGTACTTTTTTTTTTTTACCCTGGTTGTCTTGGGCGGGAATTTGCCATCTTGAGGAATTTGGGCGGGAATTTGCCATCTTGAGGAATTTGGGCGGGAATTTATGATCGTCTGCGTTATTTTGGCGGGAATTTGTCAGGTAAGAAGTTATTTCAAGGGAATTTCAAACGTCCTGAGAGATAAGATTTTTGGGAGGAAATTTTTAAAGTCTGGTGTTATTTTTCGCGGGAATTTACAGGTGTTCAGTGTTATACCTTTAGCTGTTATGGCGAGAATTTATTGTTTTTTTTTTTTGCCCATATGGTTCAATTAGCTGGAATTATTTATTAGAGAATTTGTTGTTCCTGCACATGGTTGTATCGGTGAGAATTTGTTGTATTGGTTTATTTTGGCGGTAGTGTTATGCTCAGTTTTAGTTCGGCGGTAGACTATTATTCCCGGGTTAGTTTGGCGGTATAATGTTATTTATGGCGTTATTTTGGAGGTAAAGCACTATAACCAGGTAATTTATTTGGTATAGAACTATATTCAGGCTATTTTGGCGGTTTGGGCGGTATAATGTTATTTATGGGGTTATTTTGGCGGTGATTTGACGCGTTAGAGGTTATTTTGCGCGAAGTTATTCTGTTTTATCGAGAAGGGTTTAGCGGGCGTTTTATTAATGCCTTTTTTTGGCGGGAATGTGTCTTGATTTGGTTATTTGACCGGCAATATTTTCTACTAGACCATTGTAGCGGGATCTTTCTATAATCGGATTATGTTGGCGGGACTGCGGGGAATTTAGTGTTATTTTGGCGTGATTGCTGGGAAATTTGGTGTTATTTTGGCGGGACTCTGAGAATTTAGTGTTATTTTGGAGTGGTTCGCTATATTTACTGTTATTTTGGGCGTGTCTGTAGATATTTAATGTTATTTTGGCGTGTTTGCGGGGTATTTATTATTTTGGCGTGACTGCTGATATTTAGTGTTATTTTTGGCGTTATTTTGGCGGCTTTGTCAAGATTTCGCTTAGAATTTGAAGGAGAGGAATTGCAAGTCAAGTTTACATTACTTTAGTGAAACTGATTAGTACTAGGTGATGTAGTTTAGGCCACCTTGCCGGGATTTTAGTTGCATAGTTGGCTACCTGGCCGGGATTTTAGTTGTATAGTAGGCTACCTGGCCGGGATTTTAGTTGTATAGTAGGCTACCTGGCCGGGATTTTAGTTGTATAGTAGGCTACCTGGCCGGGATTTTAGTGTCATGGTAGACTACCTGACCGGGACTTTAGTTGTACAGTAGGCTGCCTGGCCGGGATTTTAGTGTTATTGTAGGCTACCTGGCCGGGATTTTAGTGTTATGGTAGGACACCTGACCGGGATTTTAGTTGTACAGTAGGCTACCTGGCCGGGATTTTAGTGTTATGGTAGGCTACCTGGCCGGGATTTTAGTTGTACAGTAGGCTACCTGGCCGGGATTTTAGTGTTATGGTAGGCTACCTGGCCGGGATTTTAGCGTTATGGTAGGCTACCTGGCCGGGATTTTAGTTATTTAAACGTAGTGATACATTATACATCAATATTTTAATATATATGTTAATTTAAACCCGTGAATTTATAAAAGTTTAAAGTTGTTGAAAATAAATTGCATTACAGTTAAAATTTTGCACTAATGTATACACGAACGCCAACCAATTGATAAACACGAATGCGAAACTTAGCAAATATACACGAACGCGAGTTTTTTTTTATGTATTTCACGGATATTAAACTGTAGGCAAATACAGTATACACGAACACTAAATTATTGATATACACATGAACACAATATACATACGCGAACACAAAACCATTATTAACGCACACATGAATACAAAACTATTAATGCACACATGAATACAAAACTATTATTAACGTACACATGAACACAAAATTATTAACGTACACATGAACACAAAACTATTATTAACGTACACATGAATACAAAACTATCAACGTACACATGAATACAAAATTATTAACGCACACATGAACACAAAACTATTATTAACGTACAAAACTATCAA
The DNA here is from genome assembly GCA_958450375.1 of Homarus gammarus. Classification (NCBI taxonomy): domain Eukaryota; kingdom Metazoa; phylum Arthropoda; class Malacostraca; order Decapoda; family Nephropidae; genus Homarus; species Homarus gammarus. The sequence continues at coordinate 319,303 of CAUDMG010002176.1, read as the reverse complement.
CGTACACATGAATACAAAATTATTAACGTACACACGAACACAACACTATTATTAACGTACACATGAATATAAAACTATCAACGTACACATGAACACAAAACTATTATTAACGTACACATGAATATAAAACTATCAACGTACACACGGACACAAAACTATTAACGTACACACAAACACTCACACAAAGACAAAATTAATAACACACACACACACACACACACACACTTTACCAACGAATAAGTTATGTAGTTAATACCCACATAACTGTACATGATGACAGCCGGGCACTGATGTATTCATTTCAGACACTCAACCAACATTTGTGCTAAGTAGACGTTTTTATTATATTATTATTCCATATTATCATATTTATTACGGAATTGTGGCGAAATATATATGATTAGGGTTGGCTTAGTGTGTGTGTGTGTGTGTGTGTGTGTCATAGCGAGGGAACTATGCGAATACTCTAATAGATGTTGCATTATTATTACTATTCAATACACAATAACCGATAAATGAAGGGTTGGTCGATGAGCCACTCCGCTGTTATGCCCACAAGAGCCTTCGATGGATTTGTTGTCACTTAAGAGTATCCCCGCTCATCCTTGATAGTTAACTGGAATTAGCAAGTGAAATAACTACCTAATGGCCCAGTTCCTAATATTGGCTGTTCAGAGAGTGCTGTTAATGTGCATAATTTAACCCCCCCTCCTCTCTCTCTCTCCCCCGGGACGATGGTGTGTGAAATGCAAGTTTATCTGGGAGGGGGGGGGGGGGGGGAAGGTAGTCGTTTGTGCTAAGAGCCGTGTATTGGGGTGGTCGCTAATGGGCGTTGGATATGTAACTGTGGTATTATTAATGAGGAGAGCATTGTGTGTGTGAGGGAGAGCATTTGTATTGTGTGTGTGTGTGAGCATTCTCCCTTCCTCCTCCTCTTCTTCTTCTTCTTCTTCTTCTTCTTCTTCTTCTTCTTCTTTTTCTTCTTCTTCTTTTTCTTCTTCTTCTTCTTCTTCTTCTTCTTCTTCTTCCCCTTTCCCCCCTTTATCCCTCTTCCTTTCATTACTCCCTCTCTTTCTCCTCCTTCTTTCCTCCTTCCTACTCTTTCCTCCCCTTATTTCTCCTCTTCCCCTTCTCTTCTTCCCTTTTCTCCTTTTCCCCCTTCTTCCCTTTTCTCCTTTCCCCCCTTCTTCCCTTACTACTCCTTCTCTCACCCTCCCTACTGTAGGAAGGGAGGTAGGAGTAAGAGAGACAGAGAAGGGGAGGGGAGGGGGGTGAAGGGAGAGAAAGGGGGGAGAGGGGGTAGTTGAATCACAAAGGGGTAGCGTCGCCAAGATGCGTAAGGGAAATAAATAAATAATGCGTTCGTCTATTCAGCTTTAGTGAGTAGTTGCTTTCTGGTATTGATTGGGCGTTCAGGGTATTTGGTGTGTGTGTGTGTGTCTGTCTGTGTGTGTGTGTGTATGTCTGTCTGTCTGTGTGTGTATGTAGTGTGTGTAATATCCCCACACATGCAAATCACATATTCTCACACAAAACTGGTCTCTGACGTCTGTATGTCCCGTGTGTGTGTGTGTGTGTGTGTGTGTGTGTGTGTGTGTGTGTATAGTAAGGTTGTGTGTTATTGTATTTTTATGATGTTTGTGTTGTTGATTTTCCATGTTGTAGGTAACTTGTTGTATTTTGATTGTATATTTATAATGGCACATGAATTAGCCGAGAATATCTATCCTAATTTAACCTATCCTTATCTAACCTATCCTTACCTAACCTATCCTTACCTAACCTAACCTAACCTTATCCCTCCAAATAGTCTTAGGGTGGTTAATCTTCAGGTAAGTTAATCCAACCGTGACACATACACGTATATACATATTACTAATTACTATAATACATATCTAAAATACATATCGATCGTGATGATACATTGAAATTTATATAAATATGTATAATCCGCTATAGATGTGTTGTTAATTACCGGACTCGTGTAATTGTAAAGTAACCGATTTTTTTTTATATCGTGTAAATTATCGGATTCATATTATCGGGTCTTTTATTTGATGTTAATTGATTTTCTTGAGCTTCTTCTTGACGGTATTTTATATTAAGTAAAATATCGGGAGTTTTTTTATGATATCGTTTGTGTTATTTAAATCACTAGGGGGGGGGTTATTTTTTATTGTTATTGGTCCTTAGAAGTGATTTTGGTTTATTTGGGTTTGTTTTAGGTATTTAATGGTTATTTTAGGTGATTTTTGGTTATTTCAAATAATTTATGGTTATTTTAAGTAATTTATGGTTATCTTCGGTAATTTCTGATTATTTTAGGTCGTTTAAAATTATTTCACGATATGTTGAGGGAATTTTGTGTTATTTTTTTAAGTAATTCTGTTATCTTAGGTAATTTACATGGTTATTGTGGAGGTAATTATACAGATAACGTAATCCTCCTATCATAGCTACCTGGGGAGTGAGGGGGGGGGGAGAGGGGACGTGAGGGGTGAGAGGTGAGATGGGGGGGTCGTGAGGGAAGAGGGTCTTGAGGGGAGTGGGGTGTTAAGGGGAGGTTGAAGGGGATATGAAGGATGAGGTGAGAGATGAGGGGTAAAGAGGTGAGGTAAGAGGGGTCGTGAGGGGTGAGATTAAGATGAGGGGCTGGTGAGGGCTAAGAGCTCAAGTGTAACCTGAGTAAACACTTATAATAATAATAATAATAATAATAATAATGATGATGATGATACTATTACTAATAATTATCGGTAGCAGTAGTAGTATTTTATTATTATTATTATTATTATTAACTTTATATAATTACAATACGTCATTTTTTACAAGGCCGCAGGATATTATGAGTTATTATTTAAATTTATTTTTAACGAGGGCCGTAGTTAACGAAAGTCGCAGTTAAAGAGATCCGCAGTTAACGAAAGTCACGTTTAACGAAAGCCGCAGTTAACGAGGCGTGCCAAGGTTTACAGCCTAAGTCCTGACGCGCGCCCTCAAACAACCCGTGGTGGGCGTGTGCTGGCGCGCGTGCTGGGGTGTGGCGCGGCCAGCGGGAGGGGTGTGTGGGGAGGGGGGGGGGTATAAGTATCTGAGAGGACAAGGGGGGAGGGTGGTGGTGGTGAACTAAAGGGGCAAGAGATGGTGAGGACAGGGAGGGGGAGATAAAGGGGGAACGACCGACCAGAAGGGAAAAGGGTGAGGAGGATTAGGGATAGGTGATGGGGAGGAGGAGAAGGGTAAGGAAGGGATAGGTGGAGAGAGGAGGGGATAGATGGAAGGTCTTGTGGGATGGCCAATTTAGGGCGGGGGTAGTTAATAAGGAGTGGATAGGTATTGAGGAGGAAGATAGGAAGAATAGGAAAAGAATAGAGGATGAATGAAAGGTAGGAGTATTAGAGGGAGTGGATAGGAGAAAGATGGAAGGAGAAGAGAACATGGGAGGGGGAGAGAGAGAGAGAGAGAGAGAGAGAGAGAGAGAGAGAGAGAGGTAGGAGTCTAGGGGAGTTGGACACGGGTAGCAGGACGCAGGGAGGGGTGGGGGGGGGTGACAGTGGGTCGGGTCCTATACGGTGTTGTAATCCTGGAGGTTTTTTGCGGGGCAGCACGTGGAACACCTCCTCCCGCACACACGACCGGTAGTTTTTGTGTTTTTTTTTTATGTGTGTGTTTTTTTTATCAAAGGCCCTCCACCATCACCACTACTACCACTATCACCAGCGCCGCCACCTCTACCACCACTACCACTACTACCACTACTATCACCAATATCACCATCACCAGCGCCGCCACCTCTACCACCACTACCACTACTATCACCACTACTACCACCGTCGCCGCCACCAGCAGGAGGAGGAAGAAGAAGGCTGTATAGGATCATTGGTTATAAATCTAAGAGAGTCGCCTAGGATGGTCTTGAAGAACTCATATAGGATTCTAGATGGAGTGACTGAAGGGTGACGAAGGATTGAAAGAACTCCAGAAGGGGTGGGGGGGGGGGGTAGGGACTCGGAGGATACTGACGGAGTGGCTGAAGGGATATCCTGAAGGCCAAACAGGACCCTGGGACAATGCTATCTGACGAGGAGGTGAACTTGGTTGACTGTGTTAGGAGGAGTGATGGTCGGACGATGAGACAGAGAGAGACGGGTAGAGATTGAATGAGAGATGGAGACGGGGGGGGGGGAGGGGGGTAGGAAGGAAAAAGAGGTTGGGAAGTTGAAGGAAAGATTATGATGCTAAGGGAGAGAGGAAGAAGGAGGCGAAGGATGGTGAGGAAGGGAGGGAGAGAAAGGAAGGAAGGGAGGGAGAGAAAGGGAGGAAGGGAGGGAGAGAAAGGAAGGAAGGAAGAGAGAAAGGGAGGAAGGGAGGGGAGAAAGGAAGGAAGGGAGAGAGAAAGGGAGGAAGGGAGGGATGGATGGTGGCTCAGCAGGAAACAATAACTTGTGGTCGTGGTGAGGGGGGGGGGGGGAGTCTGGCCACCACTGTGTACACTGGGTCTACCTCCCTGTGTGTGTGTGTGTGTACGAAAACTCACCATGATGCCAACTTAAACATATTTTAGGTACACACACACACACGCGCGCACACACGCACACACACACACACACAGATGGAAGTCAGGTTCGATTAGGTTAGGATATGTTAGAGTAGATTAGTGTTAAGTTAAGTGAGTTTAGCGTTAGGTTAGGTTAGCTTAGAGTAGATTAGCGTTAGGTTAGGTTAGGTTATAGCTGCTAATCCCTCACGAGAGCCAATTAAACCAACGATTTACCTTAACCTAATCATCTCCCCACACTGATCTAATCACTCCAGCGAGGATTAAAGGATTGGGTTTAAGTGTTGATGGTGTAGGTTTTATTAACAGTTAAAACGAGTAAGTGGCCGTGGTTTTAACGGAGTTTAGTGGGTCACAGGGACTGGGTTTAATGTTTTGTGGGTTTATTTGTTTTAAGGGGATTGAGCCCAAGGGGTGTGAGTTATTTATGTCTTGATTGATTGGTTTAACGGATCAGAGAGTGTTAAAGCGATGATCTGTTGGGTTTAGTTTGGTTTAACAGGCCAGAGAGTGTGGAAAGCTGGCGCTGTATGGTTTAGTTTGGTTCTAAATATAATGTTTTAATCTAGTTTAAGTTTTTAATATTGGTTTATGGCGTAGATAGGAGGTTTTGTCGGGTTTAATTAGGTTTTATGGCTGTGAATTGCGTTTTTTTAGGGCTGGACAGTATTATAAGATAAAGGTAAAATAGGTAATGGTTTAAACCGGTTTATCACCTAAATGTCGCTTGGTTTAGGGGTTTAATGGATGTTTTAACTTAGTACATGTCGGGTTAGATGGTTTTTCTGGGTTTAGCAGTTAGGCATGGTGAGGGTAGTGGCCTTAAGTTAGGTTTAATGTGGTTTATTACCTACATTAGACTCAGGTCAGGTTTGGTTTAGTCGTGTTTACCTTTAATGGGGACGCTGATCTTATTCGGGTTTAACAGTTTTAACGAAAGACACATACATACATACATACATACATACATATACTCATACATACATACATACATACATATACTCATACATACATGCATACATACATACATTCATGCATACATACATACATACATTCATACTTACATACATACATATATATACACACGAACAAAACACATACACACACACACACACAGAGAGAGAGAGAGTCCACGGAAATAAGCTTCCAGTAATCCATGAATTATTACCTGATTATACTTGTAAATAATCGCGGGGGGAACTGTACCTGTTGCTGTAATAATGGCTGTATACCTGTAACCCCTCCCCCCCTAAATGGTTCACCTGTTGACTTGTTAAATGACCGATTAAATGGTTAGTTGGCGAGGTGTAGTGGTCAGTTGGCGAGGTGTAGTGGTCACTTGGCGAGGTGTAGTGGTCAATTGGCGAGGTGTGGTGGTCAGTTGGCGAGGTGTAGTGATCAGTTGACGAGGTGTAGTGGTCAGTTGGCGAGGTGTAGTGGTCAGTTGGCGAGGTGTGGTGATCAGTTGGCGAGGTGTAGTGGTCAGTTGGCGAGGTGTAGTGGTCAGTTGGCGAGGTGTGATCAGTTGGCGAGGTGTAGTGATCAGTGGCGAGGTGTAGTGGTCAGTTAGCGAGGTGTAGTGGTCAGTTGGCGAGGTGGTCAGTTGGCGAGGTGTAGTGGTCAGTTGGCGAGGTGTGGTGGTCAGTTGGCGAGGTGTAGTGGTCAGTTGGCGAGGTGTAGTGGTCAGTTGGCGAGGTGTAGTGGTCAGTTGGCGAGGTGTAGTGATCAGTTGGCGAGGTGTAGTGGTCAGTTGGCGAGGTGTAGTGGTCAGTTGGCGAGGTGTAGCGGTCAGTTGGCGAGGTGTAGTGGTCAGTTGGCGAGGTGTAGCGGTCAGTTGGCGAGGTGTGGTGGTCAGTTGGCGAGGTGCAGTGGTCAGTTGGCGAGGTGTAGTGGTCAGTTGGCGAGGTGTAGTGATCAGTTGGCGAGGTGTAGTGGTCAGTTGGCGAGGTGTAGTGGTCAGTTGGCGAGGTGTAGTGATCAGTTGGCGAGGTGTAGTGGTCAGTTGGTGAGGTGTAGTGATCAGTTGGCGAGGTGTAGTGATCAGTTGGCGAGGTGTAGTGGTCAGTTGGCGAGGTTGAAACGGTCAGGTGGTCAGTAAAATGGGTGGTTGGGTAGTTGGATATTGATCTGTTAAAATGGTCTCGGCCATGAGTGGATCATATGTTCTGTTAAATAGTTTGATTGTCAGGTGAAATGGTCGAGTGGTTGACTAGTTAAATGATCCCGGGCCTTTTAATGCTCGATTGGTCATTCAGAGGCGTGGCGTCACTAATTCTCAGCCAATCTCGAGCGAGTTGACGTCATGAATAAGACAAAAATGTCGTCATTGATATGCAACAAATCAGCTTGTCAAACCTCATAGATATATAAATGACGTCATAGATACAAAGCCAATCAGCGGGTAGTGTGACGTCAGGGATATACAGGTGTTGAGGTGTGCAGGTGTGGGTGTAAAAGGTGGGGTAGGAGGGGAGAAGCCGCAGGGAGGTTATGAGACAAATTGTTTTTCATGTTGGACTTATCGGTGGCGTCTGGGAGGTGAATTAACAGCAGGGGTGTCCTGTAGGGGGGGGGGGGGGCTGCTATGAGTAATGTAGGACTAAAATAACTTAAGTAATAATAATAATAATAAAACATGTACGTACTTAAGTGTTACAGTAGATAGATTACACAGTGACTCCTTAAAACATTACAGTACTCGTTTCTTCCCACAGCTGATCCGCTACGAAAAATGGACAGAGATCGTATGAGCTCACCCACAACTAGAGGTAAGGTTCTCTATCTCTCACTTTCTCTCACCCCACACTCTCTCTCTCTCTCACCACACTGTCCAGCCGCCAAAGTCCTAGTGGCGGTAGGACTCGGGCGATCCAACAAACACTATCATAATTTACATGAAGATTACAGCTTGTGCGTGTGAGGAGTGTGACCGCCGTGACTGTGCAGGTTCCGTCGCGCGGCTCGCCACCCTGACACTTTGTATAAGCGACTCGATCCTCCTTCCTCCCCCCCCTCACTCCCCATTCCCCTCCTTATACCCCCTCCATACCCACCTCCTTCTGTACCCCCACTACCCAGACCCGCCACCTTATCAAGCTACTGTGATCCTCCTCCGCCGCGATGCTCATCTGTTTGAAGCGCTGGGAGATACAGTCGTCTATGATTCCCCTCCCCTCCCCCTTCCTCCCCCTCCTTCCCTCTCTCCAAAGTTAGTTTATTTATATCGATATTTGAGGCTTTGTTATACGTTTTTATTATTATTATTATTTATATTATTTTAAGTGATAAAGCCGATATATTTTTTCCTTCTTTTCCCTCAAACGGTCCATGAAGTTGAGGTAATATTAGCGGTTATTGTGCCAGATTTAGAGCGACGGATGATTCGTGCTTAACTGTTTTCACTCGTAATGGTCTTATTTTTTTATTTATTTTTTTGGTTACGTGATTCTATTTTTTTTTTTTTTTTTACATGTCTTCTTTTTTTTTTGGCTGCGTTTCTTTTGTTTTTTGTTACGTTTTCTGTTTTTCTGTTTTTATCCGCCAACACTGACAGTATAGTTTAGATTTGACTAAGAGGTACCAAGTAAGTTGTTATCGCTTAATGCACCACTACATATACTGTATGACCTAACCTAACCTAACCTAACTTAACCTCACTTAACCATAACCTAACTTCAGCAAGCTTATCCTAGGTGATTTAACATATGTACCTGGTATGTGCACTAGTACGACCAGGTGTATGCACGTGTAGCCAAGTGTGTGTGTACGTGTAGCCAGGTGTGTAGCCAGGTGTGTACGCGTGTGGAGGGCGGGAACACCGGTTGGTTAAGGTCAGGTATTTAGCTTTTTATTGTTGAAATGTTGTGGATAATTCGAGCAGCAGTCAAGTTCATCTTTTTCGTTACACTGGTCGTAAAATTCGAGTCATTTTACGATATTAAATGTTTCCTGCTTGTTATTTAGTGATCGTTTGGGTGTTTATGAGATAGCTCTCTCTCTCTCTCTCTCTCTCTCTCTCTCTCTCTCTCTCTCTCTCTCTCTCTCTCTCTCTCTCTCTCTCGCTCTCGCTCGCTCAAACACAATAAACTCTACGGGATGATCAGTCCAGGCTAGGTTACCCCATGTCCTATATTGTATGTATGTTCCTGACCTATTTTAAGCATATTTCTCAAAGTCATTAATGTTGATCAGAAACTTAGTTATTGGACTGTTCAAGGTGCCCACACACAGAGTTCACCTGAGCCGCCCCCTCCCCCCCGGCCGTTCACCTGGTCATCTTCACTACAGACAACTTGTAAATTATTCACTCGAACGAATTCCCAAGAAAAACCTTCCGTGAGTCATAGTGGCACTCACGCTAACCTGTACGGGTGCTGAGTGTGTTCTTGTAAAGGTTAAAAGACACGATATTGAAACAAATTGGTGTTAAGAGTTCACCTGAAGATTAACCTAACCTAACATAACCTAACCTAACCTAACATAACCTCAACTCATTCCCTCAAAATAGTGTGTTACCTTAGTTAATATACAGGTGAAGTAAGTTAGGGTGTCTAATCTGCAGGTGATCTAGTAATTATGGTTGTTTATATTTGATACGTATATACGATCTATGGGGGGATATATATGTATAATTATGCATACATACTGGTGGTCATACATATACAGGCCTATTGTATTAGCATCCAGCATCTTCACTGCGGCCTGTGTGTGGGGGGGGGGGGGGGAAGAGGCCGTGTGAAGAGGATACCGTAGAGGGGAGGGGGGAAGAGGAGGGGTAGGGGGAGGTTGGTAGGCATACGGATGAGCCTTTGCGTATTGATTACACACCCGCAAATGAGTCACCCCCCCTTCCCCCTCCTTACCCCCCTCCACCACCCCCCTCCACCCCTCCCCATGGCGGTGGTTGTGTAGGCCTATACGTGTTAGTTACTTACTGGCGCGTGTATATGTGTACGTCTTCACACGTTCTCTCTGTGTGCGTTTGTGTGTGTGTGTGTATATATTCAAATTTCAGGTTGACCCACACATGTTCTTACATACCCATTATACACAGACTTCATTTTCTTGTATTAGTCATTGAGAAACACACACACACACACACACACACACACACACACACACACAGCAGTATACAATAATGATGATTATTATACAGTAATTAGGCTTAGGATAATTAGGCATTTAAAAATGGCTAAATATGCATGCAAATTTGCAGTAAAAACTGAGAAAATATGCACTTTAAAATATGTTAATAAATAATAACTACTAAGTTAATAACTCCTTTTCTGTACATTTTCTCAGTAAATTTACTTTCCCAGACAGGATGTCGCCGAAGTAGGATTTTTTAAAGAAGGATTAAATACAAAAAAAACAATATACTGACATAAAGTAATTTATTAAACAAAAGAGTGTCAGGAGGGAGCCAATGGAGCCCGGGCCTCTATACCCTGCCTGGCTGAACACCAACCCATCACGTACAGTTCATGTCCACTGACCAGCCAATCACGGCTCAGCTAACCACAGCCTAATGTTGACCTATATAAACGTCACTTAAGTATGTTCCTTTTGGATATTATGACGCTAAAACAAAATCGCGTATTTTCGATGTTGTATTAGTGCAATAAAATGGACTTTTATATTTCAAATGTCAGTAATTCCTGCCCCAGCGTTGCTGTTATGCTCGTGAATTTTTTGACCTTTGAGGTTGAAGAATGTTTTATAATATTTTGGAATTTTCCAAATATATGCCTTATAAAACAAAACAATATGAATATGCACTTTAGCTCAAAATTGGCTTAAATATGCATTTACATATGCACATATGCAAATGCATAATTATCCTAAGCCTAATTATAATATATTAATCTTGAATGACTTACATTTCGGTAGATTGATATTGTTCACGTGTGTGTGTGTGTGTGTGTGTGTGTGTGTGTGTGTGTGTGGAATGGTCAAGTTAGTATATATTATTTACCAACATTTATGTGATCACGTCTTGAATACATATACTGTACTTTTTTTAGTTACATACTGTATTTACGAATGTATAAATATATTTGCATCTATTTCGAGTTAGTATGTTTTGTGTATATTTCAGTGTACCGTATATATGTATGTCTGTGTGTATTATATGTTTGTTTCTTGAGCACATCACCTCCAACACACACACACACACACACACACACACACAAGGCCATCGACGCTCATGTTACGGTGTCGTTGGGGTGTAACACTCATAGGTGCCAGACCGCCCTTAGTCGACCCAGCTGCGTTATGGCCACTTAAGTCAATGTTGTTATGGTTGTTCACTATGTAGCTGTATTTTTTTGTTTTGTTTTTGTTGCTAAATAAACTGTTTCAGTATCAAAACTTTACGTCATTCAAGGGTGGTGGTGATGGGGGGTAGTGCTATTAATGGGGTGGTGATGGGGGGGTAGTGCTATTAATGGGGTGGTGATGGGGGGGTAGTGCTATTAATGGGGTGGTGATGGGGGGTAGTGCTATTAATGGGGTGGTGATGGGGGGTAGTGCTATTAATGGGGTGGTGATGGGGGGGTAGGGCTATTAATGGGGTGGTGATGGTGATGGAGAGTGCTATTAATGGGGTGGTGATGGGGGTGGAGAGTGCTATTAATGGGGTGATGATGGGGGTGGGGGGAGTGCTATTAATGGGGTGGTGATGGGGGAGTGCTATTAATGGGGTGGTGATGGGGGAGTGCTATTAATGGGGTGGTGATGGGGATGGAGAGTGCTATTAATGGGGTGGTGATGGGGGAGTGCTATTAATGGGGTGGTGATGGGGGAGTGCTATTAATGGGGTGGTGATGGGGATGGAGAGTGCTACTAATGGGGTGGTGATGGGGAGTGCTATTAATGGGGTGGTGATGGGGATGGAGAGTGCCATTAATGGGGTGGTGATGGGGGAGTGCTTTTAATGGGTTGGTGATGGGGAGTGCTATTAATGGGATGGTGATGGGGAGTGCTGTTAATGGGGTGGTAATGGGGAGTGCTATTAATGGGGTGGTGATGGGGCAGAGCTATTAAAGGGGTGGTGATGGGGATGGGGAGTGCTATTAATGGGGTGGTGATGGGGATGGGGCAGTGCTCTTAATGGGGTGGTGGTGATGATGGGGAGTGCTATTAATGGGGTGGTGATGGGGGAGTGCTATTAATGGGGTGGTGATGGGGATGGGGTATTGCTATTAATGAGGTGGTGATTGGGAGTGCTAATAATGGGGTGGTGATGGTGATAGGGTAGTGCTATTAATGGGGTGATGACTGGTGGTGGTGTTAAAACTTACTAGCCTGAGAGGTGCTATTAGGCGGCCCCGGGGTAGGTGAGAGGTGGTGTATGGGTAGCCAGATGCATGATAATTAGCGCCTTACACCTGGCCAGGTAAATATACAACACGGTGCGTAACTTGACACTGTCGTAAGGCTTCTGGTCATGGTGGTGGTGGTGGTGTGTGTGTGTGTGTGTGTGTGTGTGTGTGTGTGTGTGTGTGGTCGTCTTGGTTGGTGTTGGATTAGGTTTATCTCTGTCTATTAATCCACCTCTATCCTCTTTTCCAAACTCTTCCTTTCATCCACCACCCCACACACCTCCATCCACCTCCATCAACCTTATCTCCCCCCCCCCCTCTCCCCCTGCCCCCCACCACCCCTCTCCTCCTCGTTGGCCAGTGGTCAGCAAGTTTGGAGGGTGACCATCGTCCCCTCTTTATTTCGCCTCTTTCCCCTCACTCCTCCCCTCACTCCCCGCCGCTGAATAGAAGAGGAAGTCAGCTCTGAGGGGTCAATCCAAAAAGAAATTCCATTGAAAAGTGTTTTGCGATTCAAATATTGGGGCAGGGTTGGGGCGTCTTCCCTCCCACCGATTTTATTAACCTCGGCTCCCTCAGCGGGCCTTCTTTGTCCCCTTCCTCTCTTTCCTCTGGCTTCTTGGGGCACCACCTCCTCCTCCTCCTCCTCCTACTACTACTACTGTTGCTGCTGCTACTGAAGGTCGACCTCGATTTACCTCTGGCCTTGTCCTCCTGCTGGTGGGAGTCGACCTCTCCAACTTCTTGACCTCTTGGCACCTCTTCCTCCTGCTGCGACTGTTAGAGGCCACCATCTCCTCCCTGTGGCCTCCTGGGAGCACTTGCTAGTAGGTGGTACTAGGCAGCGGCTGTTACTGATGCTGTCCTGTTGCTGTTCCTGACGCAGGTGTTGGTGGTGGTTATTATTATTATTATTATTATTATTATTATTATTGTTATTATTATTATTATTATTATTATTATTATTATTATTATTATTGTTGTTGTTGTTATTATTATTATTGTTATTATTATTGTTATTATTATTATTATTATTATTATTATTATTATTATTATTATTATTATTATTATTATTAAATCACTAGTAGTAGCGTAGTAGTTTTAGTCATACCGATGGTGGCTGGTAGTGATGATATGCTACATAGTATACAACAGGTGTGTGTGTGTGTGTGTGTGTAGCAACTTGCATACACACACACACATACACACACACACACACACACACGTACTGTGTATCTCTGTTTTTACATACGAACATACGCTACATAACGGTGTGTACTGTATGTATAACTAACACACTATGGGTGAGGGCCGACACTGCGGGTGGAAGGTGAGGGACGGCTGCATAGCGTCGTCTATTTATGGTGGAGATAATGATGGTCGATACGTCATGAGTAATTGATAAGGAGGTTAGGACAGCGTGCGTGCCTGACCTCTCATGACGCTCTTCTGCTCTCATAACACCCCTCTGCCCTCTCATAACACCCCTCTGCCCTCTCATAACACCCCTCTGCCCTCTCATAACATCCCTCTGCCCTCTCATAACACCCCTCTGCCCTTTCATAACACCCCTCTGCCCTCTCATAACATCCCTCTGCCCTCTCATAACACCCCATCTGCCCTCTCATGACGCCCCCTTGCCCTCTCATGACGGTAATTGACACGCCAGATCCTTGCCCTTGTTCCTTGTTCAATGGCGTCAGAGGGGGATCTCAGTGCATGTGAAAAGAATGGCCCACAGATCAAGCGAATCGTATTGTTTACAGGCTGGGTTGCCTTCAATGTTCTTCAATGGCGACGTGTTAATTTGCTTTCAGTATAGTGGAAGTTTCTCGCGTGTTTCCCTCCGTTGAAAAGGAACAATGCCGCGGGAGTAATTATATCGAGATTAAATAGACGAGGAGGTGTAGGGCATTACCATTCAGCGGACGGCCACACACCGCACGTAAATCCTGGACCAACACCTCGCTGTCCGCCACACAATGTCCCGCCGTCTCATTTTGGGGCGTAAATTTGCATGTCCAGTATTGTGTGGACATTGCTAGGCCGAGGGGAAGGCTGTACACCTCCCCCCAGGGACCACTAACTGTCACCCCTCGGTCCAGCCGTGGCCCAAGAGGGGAAAAACCACCTGAAATGTGAGGGTAGCGAGGCGGAGGCTGTGCGGGGGTGTGGGGGAGCCTGTGTGAGGGAGGTAAGCCTAAGGACTAGTGTTATTAGCGCCCTCATGAGTCTGCCTCCGCCATTATGGATCATGCCTGCCAACTTCCTCACACAATATTTACATTTTCTCCGTCGTCTTTACAGTTAGTAAGTGAGAGTCGTGCTAAATTATGCTAACCCGTAAGTGGAGAGGGTTGGCAGGCAGGCAGGGGCAGACTGTGTTTACCCGGGAAGCCTAACCTAGTCACCATCCGTTACTTTTAGATCTTTTCTTCTCAACCTAAAATCCTCATGAATACTGTGTCCTACCCTTTACCGCGGCCAGGGCTAAAGGAGGGGGGGGGGGCGCCATAGGCCTACGCGGTGACACAAAGTCAATTACGTAGCATTGAGATTTATTCAGGCCAGCCTCTTATCATGTCCTTACCACTACGACTCTTGGGTCTGGCGGGACGGACGATGGCTCGCCAACCAGGGGATTTGGAAGTGACTGAGTATTGTATTTAAATTGCTACTCTCTGATTGTCGGGTAGGCCTAAGGTACTTGTTTTGTAATATTTCCTTGGGTGTGTTGGCGGCCAGGCGGGGACTAGTACAGTACGGTGTATTATTCAAGTAGCGGGATGATGATGGTAGGAATTCTAATGTACTTCCCAGATGCCAACAGTTTGAAGAAAAGCCGAGCGTTAGCATAACATTTCGTCATTTATAGAATAATTATTAACGTGAGAAGAATATTTAATTTATTTTCTATATTTTAAGCCATAAAAAACTTATTTATTCTGTATTTAAGTTGTGATATTAGAATAAATTAATAGTAAAGAGATATTGTCGATAAATCCGGCGAGTAACACAGTAAGACACAGAACTCGGTACATGGGATAGAATGTTGGGGAAATGTGACTAATGTTGACTTGTGATAATTTACATATTGTTGTGGTGTAGGTCTTGGGAGTTGTTACACACACACACACACACACACACACACACACGCACACGCACACGCACACATTTTTAATTGGTGATGGACTAGAGTAAATATTCTCTCTCTCTCTCTCTCTCTCTCTCTCTCTCTCTCTCTCTCTCTCTCTCTCTCTCTCTCTCTCTCTCTCTCTCTCTCTCTCTCTCTCTCTCCTTTTTTTAATTTCGTCAACAACACGTGTCGAGGAAATATAAATTCTGTCACCCTCACCGACCCAGAAATATTGGGTAGGAGCTTAAACAGTACACCCCTTAGTGATCAACATTCCTCTCTCTCTCTCTCCCTCCCTGGCCCTCACTTACCTACCTCTCTTGTCCACCACTGTCCACCCTCCCTCCATACCTCCCTCCCCTCCTTCTCTTTCTCTCCCTCTTTTCTGTATTTTCCTTCTTGTCCTCTCTCAATTTATTTTTCTTTCTTCTTGTTTTCTTGACTTTTCTTATCTCTCTCTCTCTCTCTCTCTCTCTCTCTCTCTCTCTCTCTCTCTCTCTCTCTCTCTCTCTCTCTCTACTTTCCCCCCCCCCTTCCTCTCCCCTTGTCTCCTCCTTATCTTCCTTCTTTGTGCAGTAATGTCCACTCTCCACTTCCCTCCCTTCCCCCCTCTCTTTCTTCCTGCCTCCTCCCACACTTTCTTTCTTCCTCCCCTCCTCTTCTCCCCTCGTTGTCCGGCGATGTCCACTCCAAGTCTCCCCTCCCCTCCCTCCCTCTTTCTCCCCTCGTTGACCAGCACTGTCCCACTCCCAGCTTATGCACCCCACCCTCCCTCCTTCCCTCCTATCCCCTCCTTTCTCTCTTCCCACTCCCCCTTCTTCCCTCTCCCCCTTCTTGTTTCTACTCTTGCAGCCTATCTCCCCTCTCCTCCATTCTCTCCCTTCTTCCCTCCCCTCCTTATCCAACAATGTCCAGTCCCTCCCTCGTTCCCTCCCCTTAGTGTCCAAGTGTCCAGCTCCCTCCCTCCCTGCCACTCCTCACCTCCTGGCAATGAGAATTCGGGAGGTGGAGGTGGAGAGAGTAATGCGATTGTCCGTCTGCTTTGCATGGAGCTGTCCGCCGCCTGCTGCCCTAATGGAGTTTCCTGGCCTCAACACCCCGGCTGAATGTTGAGTGGCGCCGCCTAAATGGTCCTCCTCCAGTCACCACCTCACGCCGCCTCACCAGTTGTAGTTTTGGTGACCGATGGAAGAAAACAGCTTTGGTCTTGAGTTGGTTGAGGTTTTTTTTGTTTATATTGAGGAAAAAGATTTGGGTTGATTTTTTTTTCAGATTAAAGGAAGGATTTTAGGGAGGGAAGGACAGAGGAGGAGAGGTGTTTGAGGGGTCAGGGGGGGAGGTGAGGGGGTCAGGGGGGGGATGAGGGGTCAGGAGTGTGAATTTTAAGTGACCCTCCGTAAATATATTTCCTTTTTCTCTTGTGACCTTTTGTGTGTTTTGGGGAGTTAAAGAAAACGTAGTGAGGAGGGTAAGGTAGGGAATGGAATGAAGGGATGGAGTAGGAAAGAATGGGAGGAAGAGGGGGGAAGGAATGGGAAGAGGAAAGATAAGAGAAGTGTAAAAAAAAAAAAGGAATAGCAGGAAGAAGGAAGGAAGGAAGGGAGGGTAAACACGGAAGGCAGGAAGAGTAGAGGGAAGGAGGGAAGAGTGAAATGAAGGGAGGAGGAGACAAGGAGAGGGCAGTTTGAGTGGACCCCCGAAAAGCGATTGTCCCTTTCTCTGTTTCTTCTGCTTTATCAAGATCTGACCTTTATTTATTTTGGTTTATTCACATATTTTCTTCCCTTCTTTCTTTCTTTCTTTCTTTATTTATTTGTTAAAAGATAATTATTCTAGGGAGAGACTTTGATGAATTAGAAATAGTTTGAGTAGGAAATTGAGTTGACTTATAGGAATTTAGGTTAGGTTAGGTTAGGTTAGGTTAGGTTAGGTTAGGTTAGAGAATTTAGGTGTTTTTTTACGTATCAATTTAATAATGATAAATAGATAGATAATTGTGGTGTATATTTTACGTGTTTAAAGAAAATCCTTAGTTTGGGGGGGGGGGGGAGTGAGGAGGGAGAGGGAGTGGGAGAGGTGAGAGGAAGGAGGGGTAAGGGGGGGAGAGGTGAGGAGTGTCGGCAAAAGTTAAAAGTATTTAAGGAGAACTTAGAGAAAGAGAGAGAAAATGTGTTTGTTTATATTTGGTGTGTGTGTGTGTGTGTGTGTGTGTTAATGTACCTTTTTTGTGTGTATGCTTATAGTTCAGGTGTTTTTATACATGTTTCGTGTTAAGGTATCCGTGTGCGTGTTTGTGTGTGTATTTATGTATGTATTTTCTGTGTCTGTTTATATTGATACATCCAGAGAACTTAGTTACTTCAGAAAAAAGACAAGAACAAAGTATTAAACTGAAAGTAAAAATAACTAAACTTTGGCGAGATCAGGTTTAATCTCTCTCTCTCTCTCTCTCTCTCTCTCTCTCTCTCTCTCTCTCTCAGTTACGTATTAAACTCCCTGAATCCTTATTACTTCCCTACTGTGACGTAGCTCCGTGTGTGTGTGTGGGGGGGGGGGGGGTGTTGCTCCAGATTTATGTGTGGTCATAAACTTTTTCATACTCATGCATACATAAATACATACATACATACATACATACATACACTGGTAATACCTTCGTTTTTACACTCTCCCTCCCTTCTTATGTACAGTATTCCCCTCTCACACACATCCCTACCCCACGCTCCCTCCCTCCCTCACACAATCTCCCACACACTCCCTCATGCCCCCTCCCACACGCCCCTCCCACACTCCCACACGTCGGCACACGTCAGTGAGATTAGTACGGGGCGGAGGTGGAGGAGGGAGGGAGGAGGTGTGGGAGGGAGGAAGTGAGCTTTGGAGGGAGGAGGAGGAAGTGGACGGTAGTGGGAGGCGTAGGAGGAGGGTAGGTAGGTAGGGAGGGAGGGAGCGTGGGAAGGAGGGAGGGGGGAAGGAAAGTAGGAGGGAGGGAGGGTGAAAATGGCAAGTTTTCAATATCACAAGTCAAACAGCAATTTACATTCATGCCCGGGGCAAGCCTGTCGCACCTTATCTCCCTGTGCTCGGACCCGATAGGCAAATTCAACCGCGTTAAGGGCACCTAAGCCACCCCTAGGGCCAGCATAAGGGAATCAGGGTCTTATGGCCAAGAGGTCGTAAGGGCGGGAATGGATTAGGGTGAGGGTGAGGTGGTTAAGGCCCCGGTGGAGGAGGGGGTCGGCATGCACGGGCTAGGAGAGGAATAGCCCCCGGGGAGACGACCAATGGCGGCCGCATATAAAAAGATCGGTTTTCACAAAATAAGAGGTCAGACCCCGCGATTTTTACATAACGCCTCGAAACACTGGTGAGAGAGGGGGGGGAGGGGTGAGAGGTCAGTTGGTTGGTGAGCGGGAGGGAGGGAGGGTAGGGTAGGTAGGAGGAGGAAGAGAAGGTGTGGGTGGTGAGAGGAAGGAGGAGGAGGAGGTGAGGGTGGTGGAGGGAGGGTGAGGGTGGGAGTTGGCTTGATGGAGGGGGAGGGAGAATGTGGAATGATCCTTGGAAGTGTGTCAGGATAGCCAGCGATCATGTAAGTGTAAAGTGTGTAAGGTAGTGATGGTTTAAGTGTGTTTTCATAGTGACCCCGGAAGTTTTTACGTCAATATTTACACTTTTACGAGAGATCTTGATGTATGGTGTGTGTGTGTGTGTGTGTGTGTGTGTGTGTGTGTGTGTGTGTGTGTGTGTGTGTGTTAATTGTCGGTCAGAACTGAACTCTGACGTCACAATTGGCTCAGCCATATTAATGTTATGAATTTTAAATCGACTCTGTATCTGTGTTCTTCTAGCTAAGTAAACTGTTTCAATAACAACTCACACACACATTCATTTTCTCACTCACTCACTGTCAATCTCAAACCACGACCCCCACAAACCACGACCCCCACAAACCACGACCCCCACAAACCACGACCCCCACAAAACACTACCACCACTAACGACTGCACACCACCAACCACTAAGTATTAACGACCAGATCCAACACTGTCATCTTACTATAAAATCGTCCACTCCAATTTGCTGTGGCGCGTGGTTAAACATACCAGCAGTAAAGCCAGTCTCTCTCTCTCTCTCTCTCTCTCTCTCTCTCTCTCTCTCTCTCTCTCTCTCTCTCTCTCTCTCTAACTACCCCAAGGGACATATCAGAGGAGTTGTAATAAAGGTCGGGTTTTGCACCATTTCTCCCTGATCCTTCGACCATGTTGAGCCCTATGTGACTTAGCTCTGTCTTGTTGCCGTGGAAGCCTTGGTAGTGTAGGGGGGTGGGGGGTGAGGGGATGTGTAAAGGGTGTTAAGGAGGTGGTAAGGGGTATTTAAGAGGTAGTAAGGGGTGGGGATTGAAGTTAAGGGGGTGGTAAGGGATGCTAAGGGGGCGAGAAACGTTATTGGGGGGTTAAATAGGGAGAGGAGGTGGGATGGATAATAGAGAGGAAAGGATAGACGGAAATAGGGGGATAGTTAGGAAGGTAAAGGAAGGGAGAGAGAGAGTAGGAGAGGGAAAGGAAGAGGGAGAAGGGGAAAGTAAAGATTGGTATACTTAATAAAGGGAGAGAATGAAAGGGGAGGAGGGTAATAGATGAGAGAATGTAGTAAATAGGGAGAGAGATGTGGCATGAGAGGGAAGGAAAAGGGAGAGGGAGTGAGGGAGAGGTATTACATGGGAGGATAAAAGTGAATAGGGAGAGAAATATTGCATGGGAGAGGGGAAGACAAAGACGTTGAAGGAGGAAGGAGTGGGTGAGAGGGGGGAGTGGGTGGGAGGGGAGTTGATCACCATAGAGTACACGAGGAGAGGCCAGACGGTGGTGTGTGTGTGTTTGTCTTGGTACCATCCTCCCTCACTCTGGGTAAACTTCACGCCCGCACGCGCCCCCAACACGTACATTACAAGGGCCGCCCACTACCCACCCCACCTCCAACCCACCCCAACCTAACGTAACCCACCCACGTTCCTCCACACACACACACACACACACACACACGGAACTAGGGCTAAGGTAGGGTTGATTGGATGGCTAGGACCGGGGCTAGAACTAGAGTAGGGTAGGCCAGGGTAGGCCAGGGTAGGGCAGGGTAGGGCAAGGCAGGTAGGAGCAAGGTCGTCACGGGTGGGTAGTGTTTACATCCTACCGTAGTTATTTATCCAAGTAACTTCTGGGGGAGTCGGTCACCTGGCGTCTGTTGCTCACCTCCCCCCACCCCACCCTCCCCTCACCTGTTTTAGGGGAGGGGAGGAGATAGCATGCTGGGGAGGGCCTGGGGAGAGGAGAGAGGGAGGGAGGACGCGTGGGGAGAGGAGAGAAGCCCTGGGGGAAAGGTTACATAGCAGATCGGCCTCCTGCTGGGGGAGTACAAGTGGACGGGGGAGGTATATGATGGTGTTGACGGGAGGTGCTGGGGGAGGTCACACTGTCCTATGATGATGTTAGTTTATCTCAAGGGGGGGAGGGGGGGGTGCTGATGTATAGAGTAAAAGGTACGAAAATGTAAGGGAGAGAAGTAAGGATAGATAGAGAGACAGGGGAGGGGTAGATGGGAGGATAGAGGGAGAATAGGAATGATGTACACTTGTTCAGGAACGAGTGACGTTAAGTGGCATCACGTGACTGGAGGCTAAAGAAGCAGTTAGGTGTGCGTGACTTAAGTGAGAGGCGGCCGTGGCACCCTGGCTGGCACGGTCCAGGCACCCACACCATCTCTGGTAGGATCACACACACACTAATGACGTGTGGGAACTACACCACATCGCGCGCTGGAATCCTCCCTTCCTGCTCCTGCTGCACCATCATCGCCTTAGTAGACCTATGTTGTGTGTGAGTCCTAACCAGGGTGACGTCTGGAGAACTTAACTACACATCCTTCTTGGGGTATGTCCATGAGGGATCCTATGTTAGGGAGTCCTTCAGTGACTTGATGTGTCTTGTGAGATATATTCATGGACATCTGATGTAAGTCATTGAGGAAGTCACCTCCCTTCCCCCTCATTCTGTCCCTCCCTGGAAGGTCTCTTGAAAGTCTCCGGGAAAGTTGTCTGGAACTTATATAGAGTTTACTGAACGTCTTGGAAAGTCTGCTCCTGGAAGTCGGTGTTTGGGAGGCCTTCTTGAGTCTCCTGCTAGGCCACCTCGTGTCCCCTTGTACAGCTTCCGCTCTAAAGATCAGTGTTGGATAGTCACCTCTGAGGCCCTGGGTAGAGTCAACACCAAGTCCCTCATATATATTACCCTACTAAGCCATCCCAACACACTCTCCCCGGAGCCTTAAGTAGAGTCATACTCAAAGTCCTCCCCAGTCAACCAGGACTCCCTAAAACGTACTCTGGAAATCCCGTCTGGAAAGTCACCCTCTGAAGATTAACTGAAATCTGCCTCAGGTCCTTGATACAAACTCCACTCTCACTTTGTCCATTCTTACAAGTCCCTCTCAAGTCCTTGGTCAAGTCCCTCACCGTGAGTGTGTCCTGAGACGTCCCCACCAACTCCTACTGGGGAAGTCCTGGCCGGAAAGTCGCCGCTGGAAGTCTTGTGGCAGTCCGGATATGAAAGCTCCAATAAGCTCCTCATTTTTTTCTATTAGCGGAGGAGGCGGTGACGGGACAAACGACCCTCTGGAGGAGCTGTAGAGGGACGAGATTCCAGGGGCGTGGCGTGCCTGGTGGGGTCTGGGCCTAGGTAATGAAGGTCTGGACGGTCAGATTAGAATATGTACTGCAGATGTGAAGCCTCGA